>JALGBA010001950.1:0-250763 GCA_023970755.1 Azemiops feae
GGCGTTTAGCAATGTCATTCTTTTTTCCTTTTATATTGACCCATATGGATTCTAGGAGGCTTCATTCTTGTTTTTGTGCATTTCTGTAGAGATGTAGTGATTTTTTTAAAAAATAATACAACTCCACCTCCTCTTTTGTTAGGTCTGTTTCTTTTGAATAGTTTGTATTCTTCCATTAGTACATTCCAGTCATGAGTTTCATCCCACCAGGTTTCAGTAATGGCAACTATATTATATCGGCCTTCATGTACTAATACTTCATGTTCACCCTGTTTGTTCCCTAAACTTTGAGCATTAGTGTATAGGTATTTTAGTTCTTTATGGGTCTTGAGTATGTTTCTTATATCTCCTACTTTGTAACTGGGATTTCCATCCTTCCCATCATTCTCTACTTCATTATGTTTTTCTTTTTTCTTTATCTATACTCCCTACCTCTTTATATGATTGGTTATCTAGTGGTTTTTGCTTGGAATTAGATTCTAATGTTCGTGAAGATTGCCCCCCCCCAATAAATTTTAGTTTAAAGCCTTCTAAAAAGATTAGCCAGTCATTTTCCAAATATATTCTTTCCAATTCTTGTGAGGTGCAGTCCATCCCTTGCCAGTAGCCCTTCATGTAGGTAATTCAGACCATGGTCTAAGCCGAGGTTCAGTTGATGACACCAGTTTTTAAGCCAGTGGTTCATTTCTAAAATCCTTTGCTCCCTCATTGGATGTTGGCCTTTTGATGGAAATAGTCAAGGAAAGAAGCAACCTGGCACTGAGGAGATAAATTCCGACAGTTTAGAAACAATAACCAGTGGGTAAAACCTGCCTCAGAGCGGTGAATGTCCAACAACTGGAAGTTTTTAAGAAGAGACTGGACAGCCATTTGTCTGAAATGGTATAGGGTTTCCTGCCTGAGCAGGGGGTTGGACTCGATGACCTCCAAGGTCCCTTCCAACTTTATTATTATTATTATTATTATCTTTGATTTTTGCTCCAAGAAGACAATATATCTCCCTAGATTAACTGCCTGGTCTGCAGACTATAGTTTCTGTTTCCCTAAGAATTGAATCTCCCATCACCAATAGAAATTTAAAATTGAATAAGATTTAAAAATTAAAAAAGAATTTAAAATTAAAAATGACATTTAAGAGTTGAAAAAAGATTAAAAATTAAAAATTGAAAAAATAAATTCGAAAATTCGAAAAGAAATAAAAGAAAATCAGAGATTTTAAAAATTTAAGAGTTTACAAAAGTTCTTGGTCCTTTATGAAGTAAGACGCACTTCTTTTTGTTGAAAGTCTCAGGCTGTTTTCTAGGAGATAAGATAAGATAAGATAAGATAAGATAAGATAAGATAAGATAAGATAAGATAAGATAAGATAAGATAAGATAAGATAAGATAAGATAAGATAAGATAGATAAGATAAGATAAGATAAGATAAGATAAGATAAGATAAGATAAGATAAGATAAGATAAGATAAGATAAGATAAGATAAGATAAGATAAGAGAAGATAAGATAAGATAAGATAAGATAAGATAAGATAAGATAACCTTTATTGTCATTTTTTTACTGTGGGCACAACAGCACACATCAAAAATGAAATTTAGTTGCTCGCTCTCAAAGTGAAACACATACATGACACACACCTAAACATACTATGAACAACATATGTATAGACCCACATCCCTACATATACGTAGCAAATAAATATTAAATACTGTCCGTCTTGAATATATAACGGAAGGAGGAAGCTTGAGAGTTCACAAGGTTAATGCTGTATGGAATGAAACTATGGCTGAATCTGGATGTTCTGCTACGGATACCACGAAGCCTCCTCCCAGAAGGTAACAAGGAAAACAGGTCGTGAAGAGGATGTGTAGTGTCCCAGATAATCTTATGGACAATGCTCAAACAACAGTTCTGTGCTAGGTCCTGGATGGGAGGGAGGGAACTGCCAATGAACTTTTCGGCCATTCTCACCACTCTCTGCACCGCCTTCCTTTGCTCTTAACTCTCTATTCCCTGCCTTGAAAATTTATCCCTTTTCTCCCTGTCCACAAGTGTTTTGTACTTATCCTGTTCCTCCCTGCCTTCTTGCCCTTTGGTTGCCTGGCCACTGCCGGGGTTTTCAGGTATGATGGGCTGATATGGGTGCTCTACTCCATTTAGCCATGCTCAGTTGATCCACTGCACTGCTCTCAGCCACTATTGTGGGCACCGCTGCTCATCTGGTCTGTTGTGCTGCTCTCAGTTGCTGCTGATCTGCCACGCTGCTCTTGGTCACTGTTCTCGGACACTCTACTCCTCTGTCACTTAGCTCTGCACTGCTGCTGCTCAATGTCTGCCATGCTACTCACAGTTGCTGTCTGCTACCACTTAGCTCCATTTCACCAGTGCTCACTGGCCTCCATTGCACTGCACTGCCTCTGCTGAGCTGCTGGGATGGGTTGCTGGGTCATCTCTGCATCGTTCAGCTGAGCTGTCTCTCTGTCTCTTAGATGGGCCACCAGTGGGACACTGAGCTGCCTCTCAGCTGGGCCACCTCTCAGTTGGGCCACCTTGGTAAAAGGAATTTTTTTCCAGAAATTTTAAAAATTCTAGACGTTTATTTTTAAAATTCCAAAAATTTGGAAGATTTGTTTTTTAAAAAAAATAAACTGAAGTTTCTATTCTTAAATGCTAGTCTTCTAGAATAATAGAGTAACAGTGCTGAAGGGACTTATGCCATTCGGGAATAAGATTTGGTTGTCCAATCTCCTCTCAGGAAACTCTAGTGATAGGCATCCACAACTTCTGAAGACAGGCTGTTCCACTGGTTAATTGATTACACTGTCAGAAAATTTGTTCTAGTAGTTATAAGTTCTCCTTTTGTTCCCTCCTGTGGCTAATCTTGATGTTGCCCTCTTGATATAGTTTGTAATTCATGCATGTATTGAAAATGACAGATGAATAAAATTTGGAAAGTAAAACAAGTATCTCAGCTGAGAATTTAAAAAAATGAAATGTCAGCTTGTTAGTGTAAAAAAATATTATATATACATATATATATTATAAAAAGATAATACAAAGGTAGTCCACAAAACTCCACAAAAATATTTAAAAGTATTTAAAATTTTAAAAATATTGTAACAAAATATTGCAGGCTCTGACTATTTGCAATCCACAAAAGAAGGTAGAATAATAATTGAAGCTCAAGGCAATAAAAGCCCACCATCAAGACAATATAAATTTATGATCTGGCAGTAAAACTTTACAATAGTTGTAAATAACTTTTTAAAATGATCACTCAGCTTTCTCAGGATCATTCAATATATAGAAAAATCATATCCAGTTCATTCATGATTATTTAGTTAATAAAGACTATAATCCTTATAAATCCTTATAAATATGCAGACAGAAAAAGAAGAAAAAACACCCTTGCAAACAGATTTGGACTTAATTCATCGGGGGGGGGGGGAGAAAACACTTATGCAAGCAGATCTATATGTACTTCATTTTGCAATTATGTCTGTGTAAGTATGCTCTGTTAATGATAAAAAGAACTATGCAGTCAATATTGAAGATAAACAGTTCAGTTTATATATAAACAATTCAGTATATATAAAAACAGTTCAGTCTATACCAGTGATGGCGAACCTTTCAGAGACTGAGTGCCCAAACTGCAACCCAAAACCCACTTATGCATTGTCGAGTGCCGGGTGGGTGTGGCCCATTGGCTGGGTGTGGCCAATTGGGTGGGCATGGCTGCGGTGGTAACGGCAGACAGGGTGGGACTAAAAAGTTCAATCAATCAATTACAACTTTGCAAGATCTTTTTTTTTTCGCAAGAAGTTGAAATTGACTGATTGAACCTTTTTTTTTTTTTTTGCACACGGCGGCAAGGGCCTAAAGCGAAAAGGTTTTATAAAACCCAGCTGAAGGCCTAGGACTGGGACGACAGCACGCGTGCCCACAGAGAGGGCTCTGAGTGCCGCCTCTGGCACCCGTGCCATAGGTTCGCCACCACTGGTCTATACTGTATATATATATATATATGGGGATGGGAGGGGGAGGAGAGAAACAGGAACGATTTGACACCCGATCCCCCGGAACGAAACGGGAGGAGCAGGAGCGATCAGACACTCGACCCCCTAACACCAACACACATGCCCTAAGAACAACGGCAACTGGAGGAGAGAGGATACCTGTGGAAACGGCCCCTTTAACAACGGTGCGCCCGATGCCGAGGAGCGGACCGATGACCAGGTCGAGAGCCCGGGTGCAGAAACAGCCAGTCATATAAGAACGGACTCCCAAATTCTACGTTATATGCTCTGATGATGTCGGCAGTGTGGCCGACGAAAGCTCAGCTTTTTAAAATTAAACAATCTTTGTTTTAAGATTTTTATCCCGGTGATCGTTTTTATCTATTTGCTTTATGACATATATATATATACATATATACATATATACATATATACATATATACATATATACATATATACATATATACATATATACATATATACATATATATATACACACATATACATATATATATATATATATATATATACACACACACATATACACACACACATATATATATATATATATATACACACACACATATACACATATATATATACACACATATATATATTGAGAAGCCATCGAGATAGAAAAACGCCCACACAGCATGAATAAACGAGATGATACCTCCCGCCTACCAGCCATTTGGAAACCCAGCCTTATTGACAGACGAATCCCTAGCACAAGGAGCGACACTGGACCCACACTCACGAAGACCACACATGATGTCACCACCACACATCCACGCAAAAAGCAGACTCAAACCCGCACCGATGATGAGGCACGACCGCGGACCAGAAACCAGACCACAGCTGCATCATTGGCCATTTTAAACCCCTCCATTCCATACGTGAAGCAAACTGACACCCACCTTGAAGATGTTGCACGACCACGAACGCGAAGCCAAACTACAGCAATGCAGCTCTCCATCTCAAATTCCCCTGCAACTCAGACTAATCCTAGCACAACAGGGCCCCCACCCAAGCAGAGCACGCCCCCATCCAATCAGAGCACAGCCAACCCCCCATCCAATCAGAGCACAGCCAACCCCCCATCCAATCAGAGCACAGCCAAGCCCCTAACCAATCAGAACACACCTCCACCCAATCAGAACATAGCCAAGCTCCCATCCAATCAGTTCATACCTCCACTGGCAGTTAAAAGGAAGAAACAGCTGCGATCACACATTGCTCCTAGAAGCACGAAGCCGAAGACACCAGCCTGAAGATGACGAATGGGACTTCGTCGAAACGTTGCCAAGACACTTTCAATTTTACACGGGAGAAAACCCGAATTACCAAAGACATACATATATATATATATATATATATATATATATATATATATATATATATATATATATATATATACACACACACACACACACACACACACACACACATATATATATATATACACATATATATATATAAACTTAGGAAAGATTGCCTTAATTGATCAAGCAGTTAAAAGTAGCAGTGGAAAATTTGTACCTTCAGACTTGAAAGATTAATGTTAATGTTTCCTTACTATAAATAGAATTAGGTCAACTAGTTATGTTTTTTGTCTGGTTTACCTGAGAGGGCTGATACAGAGGAGACCTTCCTCTGACATGAATACAGTAAGAACTCCCTTCAAATTTTGTCATTCTGCACGAGACACTCAATATAGAGGGAGCAGGGGATAGAAATAGGAATAACAAAGGAGGTTAGGCCAATCTGCATGATCTTCATTATTTTGTGCATTTTACAATTTTTATATGTTCATTCAAACCTCATGTAAGGTTGTTATTGTTCCGGAACACTGAGATAAATTTCTGTGGGAGCAGCTATAGAATAGTACAAGGATGATAACCTCCCCCCAAAAAAATTATATTGCAAAGCTTTGCTAATCTAACACAGTAGTTGTCTGCTTTTATTAAAGAAACCCCTGCAAAACCTTCCGACTTCCTTAATTTTCTCTGTTGCAAATTGGCTTTATTCTGACTATTGGTTCATTGCCAGCAGGGAGACTATCTTGCTGCAATATCTCATCTTTGCTCCATGAACTGTTTCGTTTTCTTTTTGGCTGGTCTCTTATATAGAGGAATAAACTTACTTGGCAAGAATATGCACACTTACGTGTATTTATCTGGCTATAAATCCCATTTTAATAAATTTAGTTTGCCTAGGCCTGCTCATACAGTAAATGGCCTGCTAATTTACCTCATGTGGCCATCTGTGGTAAATATTTTAGAAGACTCCCCTGTTCTGAAAATGGCTGCTTAGAGACTCATGTCTACCTTTTCAGGTCTTCTGAATGAAGAATGGTTACAGTGTCCCTTAATGATTCCAACTTAGAGAGATAGGATTGACCATTTCCGTCTCTTTTCTATTCATTTTCCATCCTTACCTGCTTTCTTATTTGTTCCGATTGCCTGCCTCTCTTATTGAGCATCTGTCAAAAGGGTCTGTGTACTATTAAGCAGCAGAATGTAACAAAAAAAAAAAATACTACGGCAAGATTCAATGCCTAGGTTGGTACCTAACAAATAGTGGATGAAAAGCTCCAAATTTAAATAATAGCCATACTCACACAAGCACATACACGCTTGGTCATTAAATCCTCACTAGTAACAAGGTAACATCCATTCCCTGCATCCAAAGGCATCAAGATGACTTACACCAGGAGCTCCTAAACGTTTTGCCATCACATTTTCTTTTAGTGTAATTTTAATGTATATATCTCCCCTAAAAATCCAAACACCAAAATGATTATAAAGGAACAAGGAAAACAATAGAATGAAACTTTGAGAAAGGTGGATTTATTGTAATAATGTACAACTAAAAGGTTCTTCACATCTCTTTTGTCATCTCAAAATTTGGGAAACCCTGCTCTTAGGCTGTGCCTGTAGGCTGCCATAAACAGAACCTGAAGCTGCAATTTAATTCTGCTTGAGAACTTCTGAAAAGTGTGAACAAAGTTGGTACTACAATTGAAGTTCCACCTGCTCCACCATTGTGGCTGTTACTTAAGAGTTTTTTGGCCTATAGCCGGGGACTCCTTGTAAAACTGATCTTGTACGCTAAATGGGAGACTTGAAATCTGCTAAAATTCCAGCATTTATAGGCTCTCAGATAAAATCCTGTTTGGGGAAAGGTTTAAGAAATAGTTCTTGCCAATCAGTATTCTGTAGAGCTAGTTTCCCTTGCTAGTTTTCACTGTATAGTAGAATTGTGTCAGGCTGCTTCAATATGGTAATATTTAAAGAACCTCAATATTAAAATATTGATCTTTTCCTTATCACTTCCCCAGAAACAGATTCTGAAAACCATGGAATCCATTTAAGGCTTTAAACTAATTAGAATGTAACATATATGGGCCCCTGGTGCTTTTGAAGGTTTCTGTGTTATAGAGTACACGGTGAAGCCAACTGGTTTACAAAATTGCATACTTGAAAATCTATCAGAGCTTGGCATAGTCAGACTTTATTTGTCCATAATTCACCAATGTTCCTCTAGTTATTACACTGTAGTGCCAAGCTGCCAATTGTAGCATCAGTAAAAATTTGGTGCTGACGCTCAAGCCTTATCATTTGGATGAAGAGACTATTCTGGTGAGATCTTATGTCACTTCATTCTTAAGAAGCAATATGTGAATCCAAACTGCAGTGCAATGAACTTTAAAAAAAGTTTAAAATATGTTAAGGAAATTGTGTGTAAAGATATATAGACTGCAAGATAATTTAAACAGTGCTTTAAGGGGAATTGCATATATTTACAAAATTATATTCACAAATATATTAAGAGGAATACACATAAGAATAGTAACCATTTTCTTGTATGTTGTTAAAATCAGTTCCATGGATAGCAGGGACATAAAACCAGGAAAATAAGGTACTGAGACAAATGAGCATTGAGTTTTGTTCAGCTAAGCTTCCAAAATACAAAATACAACAGATTTTCTTTCAAATTATTGTTTTGATTTCTGTACATAAAATATAAATAAGACTCCTTATTTTCTATGAAACTTGTCCTGGCTATATAACAATAATTTTGCAAATGCTACATTTAATTGTAATAATTTTGAGTCCTGAAAATAATTGCTTCAGTAGCTATGATTGCTGAAGAATATAGCCTGGAACAAAATATATGATGTTTCTTTTGTTTATTTCAATGTGCTGTTGAATATTTACAAAAATTATTCAAGGTTGATCAGTAAGATCAGTAATGGTGAATAACTTCCTGCAAATAAGCCATCAACTGAAAAGATGGCTGACCCTGATGTAAGATGTGATAAAGGGATCAATTTGCCTTCACTCTTGTTCCATCCTGATCCTACCTCAATCTCCTTTTTTTAAAGCAAAACATAATCAAAGTAAAAGCTCTCCTTTAAAAATGCCAATTATCATAATCATTTATTACAAATTTATGAGTGAATCTCTTTATCTTAAAGTATAGTTAGCCTCTATAGTTTTAGCCTTCCAAAAATTACTGAAGATGGAGTTGCTCTCGAGGGCCTACAGTGATACATGGTATGTAGGCTAGATCACAATATAGTTTAATAATTATGTAATTTTATTTTTTACTGTGGTTGTTTTGTTTTATGTCTTGTTTGCTATAAACCACTGAGAGTTTGGGGATTGTAGTTAGTAATAAATCCAATAAATTAAATTTCCATTTCCAGCTGTTTCCATTTAAATGACATTCCAGTTTGCCCTCTGCTGTTAGGAATCCGTCCATTCTGCCTTCATTGGTGGTATGGCTTTCTATAGTCTTGCATTTTCATGCATAAGCATTCTTCCCAGAAATGTTCAGGTTGAAATTAAGCATTCCTGGTTTGTAGGACTTATGTTAATGTTTCAAAAGGGCTACAGCTGAGGAAAGATCCTTCTGGTATGCTTAAATATTTTATTTGTGCTTCCTTGCATTTACTGCACTTTAATAGAATCTGGCTCCACCCAAAGCCTATTAAAGATGTAAAATGCTTCCTTTATATCTGCTGGTAAACCTCATTTACCACAATCAATATGGTTATTTGTATTAGTATTACAAATGGTGCTATAACAAAAATTTATATCAGAACAAGTTTGCTTCCTAAAGCAATGTAGCAGAGTAGCATATTATAAGTTCTGACTCCAAAATTCATTGAAATGAGAGATTGTAACTTGAATTGTTTCCTCCTTCCTTTTTCACCTACAGACTAAGCAAGGATGCTGTTTCTAGCAGCAGGCAACCAAATTTGTGAAGAACTTAAAAGGAGGTGTTAGACCAAGAGAACACAGTCCAAATTTTGGCTTATGTCCATAGCCCAGAAATAAATAAATGTGTTGAATTATCATGTAGGCATCTGCAAGGCCTTTGAAAGAGGTGTTTCATAAATCATGCCATTACTACCAAAGCACTTCTCTTCAAAGCGTGAAAGCAGAAACCACTTTGATGAAGCTACTGCAACTGCTTGAAAGCTGTCCCAGCTCTCTGCATGTATGTGCATGACGTATACAGCTACTTTGCTGGCAGCCTCATTGGAGAATTGTCCTCAAAATGTATTCCTATGAAGGACATGGCTGCCTTAATGTTTCATTTGCATTAATGTCTTATAAAGAATCTCTTTTGAGAGTTTGCAGAATGCTATTACTTCCTACCTTACCCTAAATTTTCACATTGTAAGATAACTGAGTTATCTTTCATTTAAGGGCTTTTTAGGTAGATGTTATTGTGCTTGTGATTCTCAAAGAGAAATTCACATTTAACAATCTGGTTATCTTTGACTGAGCCATTTTCTAGTAGCAGTCACAAAATGTCAACTTGAACTCTTCCTGTACACCAAACTCAGTGTTACCTTTTCCATCTATCATACTTAAAATAGCTTTAATTCTTGAAGTAACTGACGATAACATAACCTGACAGCACCATGATAATATTCTACTGTCTCTTCTCTTTAAATATGTATCTTACTTAACAAATCTATCATAACTTCCTTGGCAATACCTAATAATTTCTACTAGATGGTAATTTGATATTGCTAATAATGTTGGCCGTTTTCTACTTTCATGTCCAAGAATCTTGTATCATTAATAGGTACAAGGTGATCTGCCAACCTGCATATGCCAAGAAGCATCTGGATTCATTTAAAAGGCTGCTGAAGATTTGTGAATAAACTAAAAAATTATTTAAGTGGATACTCTGTAGACTTTCCTACTGAGCTCAGATACCATGGTATATTTTCATACTGGAGCCCAGTATCTATTTTTTTACAGAATGTCTGACTGGTTCCCCTTTTGCCATCATGGCAATTAGCTGATCCTCTACAAAATTCTTTCCCAACCTCTTTTTAAGGCTGTCTGAAAGATCTTGTTGAAGTTCAAACAGAAAAATATAAGAACATGCACTGTGAGAACAAATCCTTTCTCTTAATTATGCAAGTTTATAAGGAAAGCCACTCTGCTGAAGATGAGTTTCTTGCTTGAGCAGGGGGTTCGACTAGAAGACCTCCAAGGTTCCTTCCAATTGTATTATTCTATTCTGCCTGCCTGCCTGCCTGCCTGCCTGCCTGCCTGTCTGTCTGTCTGTCTGTCTGTCTGTCTGTCTGTCTGTCTGTCTGTCTGTCTGTCTGTCTGTCTGTCTGTCTGTCTGTCTGTCTGTCTGTCTGTCTATCTATCTATCTATCTATCTATCTATCTATCTATCTATCTATCTATCTATCATCTTATCATCTATCTTCATTCAAGAATGAATGGGTTATTTAAGTAAATTCAAGGAAAATGTTCAGCATCAGCTTAAAATTGTTGCAGAGTTTACATATCCTTTTCAGAACAATACAAAGCTGAATCCTGAAAATAATATCCAGAGATATTTTTAACTGCTCCATTTCCCCACCCAACCTCAATTTCATACTTTTCCAACCTGCATTTGCCCCCTAAGAATAATCATTTTAAAAAATAAGGAATTTTTTTCATACATGGCAAGACATTTCTTCTCCTCAAGTTAAGGAATGGATTCAAGATGCATGATTCTTAGTAAAAGTTAAAATTGCTTTATGGGCTAAAAATGAGAAATCAGGGTCCTACGTTTTTGTATGATCAAGATGTAATAAGTTAAAGTGAATTAATCTTACATTGCATGAGTCTTAGTTTTTTTTCTTTTTAAAATATTTTACATTTAATTACTTTGTTAGAATGTGTATAGTTTTTAAAGTGTACAATTATACTGATTTTGCTGTTGCACTTGTTGGTTGCTACATTTTGTAATAACTATATATATATTCTGCCTTTGGAAAAGAAATACACAAAGTTATTGTGGAAGTTGTACTGGATTCTAAAGGAGTTCTTAGGAAAATAGTGATGTATGAATTGTCTTGAATTTGATTTGAACTTGGATCATGGATTGCCAACCTATAATTACCTCATGCTTAAAAAGACTTCATTCTGCTGAAACTAGATTCATGGTGTTTCACATGATTTTGTCACAGCTTAAAAACTATAGTTTAAGAAAAGAGAATGGTGGGAATTTTTCCCTCAGTCAAAGCCATAACTGTGTTACAGCTTCAGTATGTGTTAAATTGCTGTTTGGTGGCCTGAGATAAATTGTAGGCCTATAGATTGCAGCTGGAGAACTAGTGGACCTACTATAGGGCATATCATAGCTAACAAAAGATATCCTGTTGGACCTGTCTCCCGATCTTATAATCACTACCCTTTTTCCGATTGTCAACATCAGTTGATAACATCAACTTTGTTCTTGATTCTGGTGATTCTTAGTTTTTTTTTTTTAAAAAAAATATATTTTACATTTAATTACTTTATTCATTAGAATGTGTATAGTTTTTTAAATGTACAATTGTTCTTGATTCTGGTATACCTTTGACCCAGTATACCATACTTGTGCATAATTACATCATAAGTATACCAAGTATATCAGTATACCCTACCACGCATCTACATGCACCAGTTTGTGCCAGCTGTTGGAAGCTTATTTTTTTTTTTTCAAGTTTTATTAGTTTTTGTTTGTTTTACAGCCAAGTGCTTATAACACATCGTGGAGATAGGGCACTCCCTAGAACACAACAAAAAATACAGTCATACATATACAATTTAAACTACTACTTTAAAAGTTCCCTCTTATGGTATACAATTCGAGCATTCCTAAAATATAAATTGTTTCTCACCTCTATCTATTATTCCAATTTCAATTTATGCTTCTCAATCAAATTATATCTCTTATTCTATTTCACATACATATTATGTAAATAAACATGAATTTATATATTTTAAAACTATTGCATTAGACATAGTAAATATAATACGTTATAATAATAATAATAGGACAATAATTATTTCTATCATAAACAAGTAATAAACTATTATATCTTAATATTTCTCAACTATATTCTATTTCATATATTCTATCCAATATTTTCATAGATCGGTCCACGTCCCTAAAAGATTCCTCAATTGTTTCAATTTAATCCATTTAATACCTCACTAATTACCATTCAATTCTTATAAATAAAAATATCAATAATATTTAATTTTCCAATTTTTCTTATTGCCATTCCAAATCATAATCAAATCCATAATTTAAATCTAGTGTTGACTCATACCAAAGTAACCTTAAAAATCTCAAAAATATTAGTTCAATCAACATCCAGAGGCCCTTTTTACCCATCAAATAAAATTTTAACTCTTATTTTTAAATCTAATTCTAGCTTTCTTTTTGTGCCAGGTAGGTTTCCACAACAGGGCCTCTAAATCCTCCCATCTTAGTAACTGGCTAAAGGCCTTTTCCCACCATTGAGTCCAATCATATTCTTTTTCTCTTTTATCCAGTGTTGTCTGTACTGTCATGTTGTCAACGTTTTTAGTGCCTCATATTTGGAAGTCCAATCCTGTTGCTTTTAAAGTTGTAAATGTTTTAGTTGAGTTCTGCCTTTGATCATCAAAGATATCCATCATGTAGGATGTGTCCTCTTCCTCTTCAATAAATTCAGTAGATTCAATAGATTGTAAATGTATTCCATCCATCTCATTAAGTTGTAGATCTGATTGTGTATCATAGTCAATCAAAGGTTGTGCTTCAATTTTTAATTCTGAGTCCTCCTTGAAACTAAGCGATCTAATATGTTCTTTAAGTTCCAGTCTCGTTTCCAAGATTTTTTCTAATATAAGTCCATAATTAATCTGTGAGTAGGATTCCATCTTCTTTTTTTTTTTATAAAGAAATTCAGCTTAAAGAATAGATTGCAGCGTTATAAAATATAAAATGCAGACAGAGATATATTTCCAAAGAAAGATAGAGAAAAAAAAAACCAATAGTCAAGTCCAGCACAGAGATAAAAACTGGCAGTCAGTTATGTTGTAATCCAGTCTGGGCATCACGCCAAAATCAGGGAGTGGGAGTTCAAATGAAGAAAGTTAGATTGTATCAGTCATAGTTTCTGGGCTTCATGCCAAGTCCCAGGATGCATTGTATCCAAAAGAATCTACATAAGTCCGCCCAGAGAGCAAAAGGTTTTTTAGGCAGTACTGTTCAGGAGGGGGGGGGAGAAAAAAAGAACATCCCACCCCCTCCCTAAGGATTTTCACCTAAACTGAAGATAAACAAGCCAAAAGAGAAAGTCACAATAACCCGGATGCTCGAGTTCCAACTGCTTATGTAGACAAAATAAAATAATAAAAAAAAACAATAATTATTTTTCCAAAGCCCGTTTTCCCCAGTAATCAAACGCTGCTTTCTCAAAATAGGGAAATAGTTCTTAAAGCTGTTAGCAGGGGAAAAGGTAAATTAACAAGAGGGAAGGAAAGGTCTCACCCGGATCTTCCACGGTGGTTCTTTTCGCTTAGATGTTGCTATGACTTTCGGCTGGAGCAGCTGAGTGATCGGCCATGTTACTGGCCGATCTTTTCCCCGTCGGCCCAAAGGTGGTTTTCTCGGACCGCAGAGGGAGCTGCCACTCCCTCCGCGATCAACGAGTGCCCTCCTCTATGGTGGTCGCCCCTCCAGGGCGACTTTCGACCCTATCCAGGGTCTACCGGCGGGGGGAAACCGGACGGCCAAGAGAACGAGTTCTCTGCACGTCCGCGGGCGCTGCGACCGGAACCGGAAGTCTCGGAAGCTTATTATGGATAATGTTCTGAATGCCATAGATGATGCCCATACTTGTGAATGTGTAAATAGTGGCAATATGGGTCTGTAGACATTAGGAGCCAAGAAAGGCACAGGCTCCGTTCCCTAAGCTTGAGAAAAACTTTGAAAAAATAATTTGACAAATATTTGATTGAAGTGTCCTAAATTCTAAGAAGCAGAATTGCCACATATTTTCATTTTGCTTAACTAAGTTAGCTCTGTGAATTCCCAGCAGTGCTTACAACTTTTGTTTAAAAAATTCAACAATTCCTTTGCGTCAGGACAGTATTATTTTGATAGAAAACAGAATTAGTTCACTATCAAAAATCTATTACACTTTTCATAATGGACATCCAAATTTGGATATATATATATATATAAATCAATCTAAATCCAATTCATATTAGTATAATTATTTTCCATTCAAAATATTTGTGTGTCTGCCTGCCTGCTGCCTGCCTGCCTGCCTATCATCCATCCATCTATCTATCTATCTATCTATCTATCTATCTATCTATCTATCTATCTATCTATCTATCTATCTATCTATCTATCTATCTATCTATCTATCTATCTATCTATCTATCTATCTATCTATCTATCTATCTATCTATCTATCTATCTATCTATCTATCTATCTATCTATCTATTTCTATCTTTCTATCTATCTCTGATCTTTCACCATAATAAAGTTTTTGTGTGCAGTAAATTGTTTCTATGTCTATGTGATGGATTGCTTACAATTGCTTGATCCTCTGTGATTTCTCTGTTTGAATACAAAAAGAACTATTTAACATATACTGTTCATTGCTGCAAGTTCACGCTGAGAAGGGGTCCACTTGGATGTATGGTGCCATTTCACTTCTACTGACCTCTGTGGAGAATTATTTTACCCTCTCTGATGCAGACACAAATTCATTTGTGACTTCCACTCCAGTGATACGGATAGTGTCACAAATGTGAAGGGACAGTTAAAAACCAGCACCGTAAAGGGGGGGGGGGAATGGAAGGAACCAATGCAAATGAAATTGCTTACAAAGCAATTGGTCTTTCATTATTGCACTACTTATCTGCCATTTTCACTTTGCCGCTCACTGGGTTGCAGATTATATTCTTTTCTGAAAAGTGCAGTTAGGCACACAGCAGTTCACATTATTATGGGCTAGTTGGCATTTATCTTTCAAGGATATGCTTTTGTATTTTGATAGCTATTTGGGGGAACAGGACAGTAATCCAGCAATATATGGTCCAAAAAATGGCAAACTTTAATGAAATATAATAATGTTGGCACTGGAGAGTTTTCAACTAGACCTAAATAAACAAAACTTCATTTTTAAACAACAGAATATTGGTAAACAAAATCCAGACCAGCTTTATACAGGAAGCACTATATCGAAACATAATATTTTAAAAATATGCAGAATATATACAGGAGATGTGGGGGAGACAGAAAGAGAGAGATAGAGAACAAACAAATGAACTGTGCTGGTCTCTTACAGATGTGATAGATTACAACTTTCCCAGCCAGCATCTGGAAAACCTTGATTTGAAAAAGACTGGAACAGCACATTCAAGTGTTTAATATATTTTAAGTGGACTTATCTATACATATAGTATAGTGAATGTATAGTAAGGAGATGCAATGAAAAATTGACAGTGAAAGGGAAGCAATTTATCTAAAGCCACCTAATAAATTCATAGGACAAGATTCAAACCATAGACTTCCTGACTCATCAGTCCCTTGAATTATTTGTATCAATCCTGGTGAATTCAGAAGTAAAACCTATTAAATTCAGTTCAATTTACATATACATATACATATACATATACACGAGAATGAAGCATTGATTAAGTAGCAAATCTCTATCAAGGTTGGTGCACAAGATACCAATGACAGAAGGAGATTCAAATATTCAGATAAATGTGGGCCACATCTGGACCAATGCTTACATGCTCTATAATCAAAGAGTTATTTCAACTGATATTTCAGCCTGGAGAGTTCTAAAATAAAATATTCATTATTTTTTATATAGAAAGTTAAATTGAAAAGTATAATTTTAGAAAGTATAATTGTGTATTGTTGTGTGTGACACACACAAAGGACACACACACATACACACAAACATAGTTCAACACGGTTCACATTTTGTTTATAATTCAATTTAAATAAAGAACAGGTTGAAAAAAATAACGTATATTTACTCTTCAAAGGAAATGTCTATGGAAATTCTCAGTAATCCAGGTCATAGTTGTCTCAAAAGTATTTTTTTTTAAAAAAAGGCATCTGGACTTGTTTTGTTTTCCTTCTTGGATGTGAAACAAAATGTCTCCAAGGAAAAACAAAGAAAAACCAGTTGAACACCTTTGGGATTTCAAAGATAAAAAAGCGAGAGGTGGGAAAGGAACAAAACTAAATTCCTTACTTTTAATCCTAATGTTTTTAAAGTTTGCAATTTTGACCGAAGTACTCCAGGTACTGCCACATCTACTATCTAGACTTTGTCTTTGTCTTTCTGATTGACATTTGTTAAGTCTGGGGCAAGCGCTTGTCTGTTTGAATTCTAAATTCCCAGAGCATTTTAGTTTATTTTCTACTACTACTACTACTACTTGCCTGGTTTGGGAATGAAAATCGTTCAATAGCTTCTTGTACTGCTGATTCCTCCCGATTTGACTCTATATTCTGAACTACTTCTGGCAAGGCTTTGATTTCTGTGCCTTGGGAAGATATTTGTAGTTCCTCCAATTCTACCTCTGTGAATCCTGAATTTCGTATTATAAATCAACATTAATCTGTTCTTTAATTTTTGATATTGGATGTTGTTCTCTTTTGAACTGGTGCATTCGTTTCAGATATCTTCTCCTTGTTGGACTTGATTTGTAATAACAGATCATTATTTCTATCCTTTCAATCTTTATAAACACCTTTTCTTCCAGTATTCCTATAGCTGCTGGTCCCGGTTGCTCAGTCGACTGATAATCTTGCACCCCATTTGTTATCAAATGTCCAGGAACTCCAACACTTAGTGCGATCCTTATTGACCCAGACAGTGACTGATCCAATATGAGTTTCTGTAAAGTATGTCTCACCAAATGACATTCCTAATCTGCATCCTCTGATGAGACCTATGTAGATTGAAGCTCTGGCGTAGCTCTCATCTTGCTCAGAGAACACGAATCCATACCAAGATAGTTCCTCACTAAGAGTTATTATTGTTATTCATTGCGCAAACAGCCAGATATTTAGACTGGATTTGGCATATTTATCTACCTATTGAGTCCTCCTAAAGGACCTGAGATAGACAGATGCTGTTATTTGATGGCGTTAAAGGTATGGC
Organism: Azemiops feae; assembly: GCA_023970755.1. Taxonomy (NCBI): domain Eukaryota; kingdom Metazoa; phylum Chordata; class Lepidosauria; order Squamata; family Viperidae; genus Azemiops; species Azemiops feae. The sequence goes on from JALGBA010001950.1 coordinate 17,503, forward strand.
GTAATATGTAAGCTGTTTCCAGTAAAGCTACCTTTTGCAATTAATTGATGTTGATTTTGCCAACATCGATAACATTCAAGTAGTGTGTCAATTAATTGTTGTTATTATTATTATTGCTGTTGTTATTATTAATTAATTCCACCTTTGACTGGTCATTCTGTATTTATCTTCACCCAAATATTTTCTACAAATGTATTTATATGACTTTGTCCCAACATGCTGCATCCATGATTTTTATAGAATTCAGAAGCATTGCATGTCAATAGATAATTCAAATCAATTGCTAATTTCGCTTATTTTCCTGGTAATATATGTTTCTACAGTTACAAATGAAGAACATAATCCCACTTTTCAGGGGAAATAATCATTCATTCATAAGATCAAACATTAAAGCTGTGAATAATCACCAGTGAAGTCCACCAGCTTCTTTAGGGAATAGCATGTGTATATTCTCTCTCCATTGCTCTATATTACACTGAAAATGCAAGGTGCTTTTACTAATTGTGTGGAGAAAGTTTGGCTTCTCTCACCATCAAAGTTCATAATTTACTTCTAATGGCCCATAAATACCTCTTGTTCTTTCAGGATGCATCTAAAGATCTGATTATTGCAGATACAATGAAATCAATGGGATATGTCTGATAAGGCAAAAAATAAATATACTTACATGATTTGAATATCAATTACTTGTAAGTCATATAGAATTATATAGATTGGGCAAAAGGCTGAATATATAGGATTGTAACCTTAGCGGAAAAGTGTTCAATACTGCATCTTTTTGTGACATCAGTGTAATAAATCAGTTTGTTATGTGAAAAAAAGATCTCTCTTTCCTTTGTGAGTTTAGGGTAGTTATCTATTAAAACACTGGCATTTTAGTTGCAGAACTATTGTGGGAATATAAGATTTATATGGAAGGCAAAATTATCTTGGCTTTTCTGAATCTTCACAATTGTTTGAAGCTGCCCTAGTATGATGGGAGATTGGAAGTTTCATGCACCATTTGACCCATCTATTTCTTCTCTGAAAGTTATCAGCTTTCTGAGGGCATAATGTGGATAAGAAAACAACACCACATTACCAAGCCTGCAGAGATTGCGTATATGTGTGTTTGCATAAGTCTACGCAGTTAAAATATATGTAAATGTGCTACATGCTCAGATAATAATATAATCTTTCTCTCTTCCCTCTCCTTGCTTCCCTCTCCCTTAGCATTTATGCTGAGTTATGCAAATGGATGCATAAATATGCATAACTCTCAAGATATATATTCTGTGTACATAAGTGAACAGTCATAAGTGGAAGCAATACATGGCAGAATTTTGGTATGCTGCACATTACACTTAAGTAAAACTCAGGGGCAACACAATTTGTTTTAATGTCTAAAGAGCAATGTGTTACCCTTCTCCAAGAGTAAAAATTGATGGGCCAGATTGTTGAATCTTACTTTATTTCAGACAAGGGAAGACTTTCCACCATATGTGATTTAGAAAGCTTGGGTCTCCATAGATTTATTGTCCAACTTTAGGAGTTTAGTAGAAGCAGATGGCTCAGCTTGCACACTCCAACACTCAGCAGTTGATTTGGAACCTTGCACCAGGAACTTTTCTCCATATTATATACATTGTTGGAAAAGTTCACCCAATGACCAGGAACACACTCCTATAAACCAATGATATAGTAGTCCATCAATAGAGAATGAACTGTTTTGAGAGTTAACATGATGAGGTTTGGAAAGGATTCCATGCAGAGTATATAAATCAGCCTTGCTCATCTCTTTTAGACCTGCTCTTTTATCTTCAGTCCTGCTGCTCTTGGCCTGGCCTTTCATAAATCCAGCTGAAGATGAGATACAGTACCTCCAATCCCAATATTTCAATCCTTCCATGCATTTATTCAGCACATGGAAGAAGTCATGAGAACAGGACTATAGTCACTTTGAAGTTGACTTCCCTGCTCCCTGTGTCTGCAGGACACAGACTTACTGATCCCCAAATCAGGTCAATCTCAGTGGATTTATTACTGATCCTATCTATTTCACATAGGCTTCCAACCTTTTCATTCAACTACTCCAGTAACATTCTCTTTGCTTCTGGTGTGAATAAATACACCAGATTTTTCTGAGCATTCATGCTATGTATTCAGCCCCAGGCTGAGCCACAGATGGAGGATAAATGCTGACTATGTGAGAATTTTATTCATGTAATATCTGCTGCATTTTTAAAGCTGGAAATCTTGCCTACACGCTCATCAGCAGACAAAGCCACCTAGTGCCTCTTTGAGGAGATCAGAGCTCAACCCTTAGGGCATGTTATATGCTAAATCCAGAACAGTAAGTAGAATGGCCAGTTGCTACAGTTACACATGCATCTTGAGCCATTTGCTCCATGAGGTTTTGATAATTTATTGCAAATAATGTGTCTCTATTTTTTAATATCTAACTTTGACCTTTTTTTATATGAGAAGCTAATAAGCAGTATCTATTTTAAAAGCAGAAAAAAGTCCTCATGGGAGAACATAATGATGATGAATATGTAGTGCAGCCCAAGTGTACACAAGTTTATTCATAAGTGCTATTATGCTAAAATGTAGTTGATTAGTTTGCAATTCAGGATACCGTGTGAATACAGACAATTGGATTAATTTGACAAATTATAGCTTGATGAACCAAAGAGTAGTGGATTGTATACCACAGTTATTTTGCTCATGGGCTGTGAAAATCTTTATAAATTGATGCTTGGGAGTAGGACAGTACATATGACCTCTTTCCAGGTCATTGAAGCACCTAAGTTCTGTTTTTTCACTCTTGCTTGCAGTGACAACTAAAAGCAGTGTCTGAGGCAGTCTTGCACATGCAAAAAAGGATGTGGTTGCTTTAAAGCTTCAAAAAAAATTGCTATATATCTATTCCTGCCTTTTAAAGCACTCTTTGAAGGATCCTACATTTAATAAGAAACAAAACACAATAATAGAATCCTGACGTAACCTCCCCGTGACAAGACCCATCACAAGATTTTCACTGGTGACTCACACCTGACCCATGACAAGACCCACCACAAGACCCTCACTTGACACACCCATACTGTACCTCCCATCACAAGACTCATCACAAGATCAATCAGAAAACCCTGACCTGATGAGACCCTCACCTGACATGACCTCACCATCACAAGACCTACTGACTACACGAAGACCTTATAAACAGAAGAACACTAACATTTACATCCCCTAAACTCTGCTGAAGCCTGGTAACGAAATGTTCAGAAACCAACCCACAAGCTCGAAGAATGAACGTTCACCTCATAATAGAATCAGGCAAAATTAAGCTCAGCAACAGCCCAAAGAAAATAAGGCAGCCTCTTCATTTTTATTCATCTAGCTACAAGCTAACTACTTCTTAAACAGACCTTAACATCTTTTTACTCTTTGTCTGTAATGCACTTTACACATAAAACTCACATTATTGTGTCTGTGCTGATGGCAATATCATTTCTACATGTAGGAAGATAGAAATTTGAGTATTTTATTCCTCATTATCTATTTCAAGATAAACAGATATTTGTCTGAATTGTAAATGTCTGTGACCCTATGTATGGATGAACAGACACATAATAGATTGACAGATAGACTCTTACTTTAAAACCTTGTGTCATGAGTAGGATCTTGAAGATAAATTGTTAGCAGGTTAGAACAAGTAACCATTTAATGTACTATGGTTGACTAGGTCCTAGAAAACAGCAAAGTTATATATCCCAGTCAAAGAACACAAACCGAGTTCTAATATACTGTCTGATGACCAAAATGCAGATGTGCTACATCTTTGATCTCACTTTTCCTTTTCACACTACTAAATTCCTAAACCCTACTTCTCTAAAGAATTAAGAATGTTATGGATTTATTGAATTAGACCTGCAGACAAAGGATGATCTCTTAAGTATGCGCTCCCCAAGTAAGTAATATGGAATATTGGAAAAAAAGGCTTTGGCAAGCATTTATGATATTTGGATTAAGGCTCTAATAAACCTTTGGGGCTAAATAAAACTGCTCACAGATTGAATTAAAAAAAAAGATTAAAATGAGCAAAAACAATGCTTTGCATCATGTGGAATAAATATCTTGGAGACCTGATCACTGTCCACCAAATTCTTCCCATTGCAAAGTAGAGATCACATGGTGTCCAATTTCTCACCTGTATTCTGCTGCTATTATGTACATAAAAGGATAAAGTGGTAGAAGAACAAAAAGACCATTCCCTTCTGGGCTGCCCATGTTAATATCCATTAGTATTGCATCCATGGCCCTGAAATGTTCTGTGCTTTCTCATGTAGCTATAAAGACAATGTAAATTCTTGTCTGTTGTTCATGTTTCTCAGTTTCTCAGCCTTTCCCTGTCTTTTATCCCATTTTGTCAGTTAGTTTTTTATGTTTGCTATTTATTTATTAATAAATAAATAAATAAATTTTAAGGTATATTTTTGGTAGCTGAATTGAATCTCTGCTCTAGACACAGAGATTGATGCTGAGTGGGCTGAGCAAAATCTAAACTGGAAATTATCTATCTGAATTTTTCAACACAGTGATTGGAACTAGAGGTGAAATAAGAGAGAGATGGACTATGTTTCAAAGAGGTCACAGGTGTAGAAGAGAATAGATATGACGATGGAGACGGTATGTTCAGCAGAACAGGGATCACATTGTTAGTAAAATGTGATAGTGCAGGAAAACAAGAAAGTGTGAAAAAAGATCTAAACACTAATAAGGAGGTGAAATGAAATACTACAAGGCATTCAGGATTCTGCTGTAATTATACTCTATATCAGTAAAGAAGACTTCCAGTATTTCTTGTGAGGACTGATTTCTCACCTGCCTATCTTTAAGGACTGTCAGAATATCACAACGTAGTTACACAATGTTCTGAAGGACTGTAGGAAAACATCTAGAGACCTACTGACATCATTAGTAAGTCCCACATTTTCACCCTTGGAAGGGAGGAAGAAATAGGAACAGAATGAGTTAGATAACAAACTGCTTCCATTCCCATACTCTTAGAAGTTTTCCAACCATCCCAGAGGATCTCTAAAATACCATGAACCGAGCTAAAGGTTGCCTCCCAATGGTGATTGTGGCTGTTTTTGGGAGCTAATTTGGGGGAAGAAATGAAAAAGAAGTATTCAGTTTATTTGCCAATAGATTTCAGCTGGATGATCTTGCTATCATTTTATTGTTACTGGGACTATGATGTTCATGGGCTGCATATCCTGAAAGAAAATGATGAGGCTTTTAAAAATTAAGGTTTCAAGTAGGAGCATAGGTTATCACATTAATTTGCTACAAAACCATGAAAGCTTTTTTTTTTTTTTTTGCAGGGATTTCCCTAGGAAAAAGGAAGAGTTTGCCGGCAAATCATCCCAGCATATACTGTGTAAACATACAATAACTAAGCAGGTTGGGCTGATAATGTATCTCTCTATAGCAAGCAGTAAATAGAAAATAGTTTTTAATGAAAAACTGGATGTGTGCTGTCTCCTCTTGTTCATTTCTTTCTTGAGGTATTGAATAGAAACATAAGACAAGATGGGAGAATTGTGGGAGTTAAGATTTTTGGATTCAAATACATATATTGATAGACAGGATTTTAAAGATTTATACTCAGCTGAAGCTGGAAAGTTTCCTTTTAGAGATGATGGATTAACGGTTAGAAAAAATATTAGCATCTCTAAGACAAAAAGAGGATCTCTTAAACTGAAGTAAATCTGTCTACAACCTACTGTCTCTATAGGCTAGAAATCAGGTGCAGGCTTAGAAACTAGGAGACCATGAGTTTTAGTTTTACTTAGACATGTGAAAGTCAGCTGGGTGACTTTGGGCCAATCACTCTCTCTCTCTCAGATCAACCTACCTCACAGGGTTGTTGTGGGGAAAATAGGAGGAAGAAGGGGTATTAGGAATTTTAAAAAGGAGTATTAAAAAATAAAGACAATATTTTAAATAAATAAATAAACAAACAAATAAATAAAATATGGTAAATTGAACTTGGATTTGGGCTTTGTATAATAATAACAAAGATCCCAGCTTTAACGTATTATTGCCTTATCAGAAACTGATGTGCCATTTTACCTTTCTCCCAGTGTATTTATGTATAAATTAGATATTAAAATATTAATAAACCATGATTAGTTATTTTAATACAGAGAACAACCTCATAATCACTTAAAAATAATTATAGGATTGTTAACATCAAATGCAATTGCAAGTGAATTTATTTTAAAGGTATTATAACATATGTATCAAATGATATCAATATTTTGAACATATCTTGAGTTTCTTGTTTCCAGGGTAGAAATTGTTTCAATGATGCTTCTGGAAATTTTTTATCTGTGCACCAGCAAAATACCAGGAATGTATAAAACTTCTTAAAAATGCCGATATCCTTTCATGTTTGTTTTCCTTTCTTTACGTTGTTTTTGAAATTTATACTTTTTTGTAAACAAAAAAAATATTTCATTTCATTGGAAACCCTCAAATTTACCATGGAAAGTCACTTTCAGTAAAGCTTGTAGAAATTCTTCTAAACAGGGTGAAGCAGCAACATAGGCCAGACAGCTCACTTTCCCTTTCTTTTTAATGAATTCTACAGTTATATGATTTGGGATTTAGACTTAGTTAATATTTAGATAGGAGACTAGGAAATTCCAGGGCTGTAGATTAGATTGAAAAGTATTTATTATTTATCATTCACTTATTAGGGTTTATATGCTGCTCCAATCCCAAAATACATACTTACGTGCCCTCTTAAGTAAGTAGGTTAAAAATAATTTAAAATTTAAAATTTAAATAATTTAATAACAACTACAATACAATTACTATAATCCAAGTGCTTGATGAACAATCAAGCATTTATAGAAAAAAAGGCATAAGACTTCACCATTCAGAACCATTCTGTTGGATCTTGGAAAAATGTTACATGGCTCTTCCTGCTAATGCAACCTTATCAATCTGGGGAAAAAAAAATGTTGCATTGAATCCCTCCCCTCCAATTAGAAAGAAGAACAGTCACAGTGAAGATATGTGAAGGTAGCAGAAGATGCTCATCTTTACTAATTCTTTGAATGCATGGCTTTCTGTGTAGTCCTGCATGCATCTGCCTAGGAATACAAACATTAGCATTACTTTCAACTGGGCATGCTCTGCCCAGGCACAAAGCTATGCTTCCCACTCTATAGCCACAGTAACAACAATACCTTGGCCTGTTCTGCTCAAAGTTGTGAATTTGAGTCACATTTCTCATAGCAGAAATCAACTGAAGTAGCAACTCTATCCTTTCTTATTAACATAGCGGGGATTGCCAAGAATATACAGGTCTTCTGCTGTCATTCTCCTGCAGTGTGTCACTGAGATGTGGTCTATACAAAGTGTTCTGAAAGCCACATATCTGTCATTGATTGAGATCTGTATTTTAAATTAAAAGTGTTTTGTCTTTACACACACTCTAATATCCACAAGACTGAATTATGTTATTTTTTCAACAATTTGAAGATACTGCAAGTACCTGTAGTATGTGGCACCATACTCAGAAAATGTCTCAGTATGGGAGCCAGTTTGGTGTAGTGGTTTGACATCCAGTTTGTGTAGTAGTTAAGGCATCAGGCCAGGAGATCATCAGTTTTAGTTTCACCTTCACCTTAAATTCAGATGGGTGATTTTGGGTCAGTCACTCTCTCAGCCCTAGGATGAAGGCAAAGGCACACCACTTCTGAAATGATGCCAAGAAAACTGCAGGGACTTGTCCAGGTAATTGTCAGGAGTTAACATGAAAAGAAGGCATGCACACACAGACACACAAACACACAAAAAGAAGTAGCAAGGGAAATTACATTTGCTGAATTGTATATTGATTCATAATAGTTATAGTGGGCTGAAAATCTGTAAAGCTGTGAAACATCAGAAAACCAGTTTTTAAATGATCACTGGATGTCAAGGGAATTAAAGAAGAATGAAAGAAAGGTAGTGAATTCGTTGTGATTGTTTTTATTGCAGAAGCTGTAGGGCAAATACTGATGCTTGAAAGGATATTTTCTGAAAACACCTCCGGAGAGTTGAGAAAATAGTGGTGAATAGATGTAAATTATAACTTTAATGTTAAAATAAATAAATAATAAATAAATCACTATTACTGGGTCAAGATTATATCTTTAGAATGTCTCTGTGTTTATCCTCAAACTTTTTTTTTTGTAAATTTGTAAAAAGTAACATATTTACAATCATAAAAACACAATCTCATAAATGAAGCTCATAATAGAGGACTATCAAGACACTCATGCAATGCTGATTTTTAAAAAGATGTCTAGGGTTGTTCCGAAACATTGTAGTTGGTTACCTCCTGATCTGGAAAAGGTTGTAGGAAACTTTATTAGAAATAAAATTACCAAGCAAATTAAGGATGAGTCTTTGCAGAAGAATCAACATAGCTTTCTATCTCATTATTATTTCAAGATTGTCAGTCTAGATGAATTATATGTTGTCCATTAATGTTTGTAACTTCAACTGGCAAAAAGCTGTTCACAACAGGTCTACCTGGTTCTGTTATCTGTGATATTCAGTTTGGCCACCTGTCCTATTTTTAATCCAGCCACCTGATTGGCCTTGTCAACTTAATCATCCATATTCCTGGATCACTGGTTTATAGCTCCTGACTCCTTCCAGATGCTATTTGGAGACCATTATCTTGTACTTATATAGAATAGATGTCCACTATTAAGATGAAAGCTGCATCTGGTCTTTATATGGCCAAGGTAAAAAAAATGGGCAAGTAATCATGAATATTTTTACTAATTCTTAGTAACATTTATTCAATTAATTAGCATTCATTAATCAATTATTTAACAGTTAATAAATCATTGTATCATGTTTTAAATAATGTTACTTTTCATGTTGTTACAATTTGAGAGCATGTTTTGGAGAGCCACTTCCAAGAAAATATAGACCTTTCTAACAGCGGAATGAGACAACTCGCCATAGCCAACTCGCTGCGGCCAACTCACCATGGGACAACTTGCCACGGCCAACTTGCCATGGGACAATTCTCTGCAGGACAATTTAACAATTCAATTTCATTTTTTAAAATAAATACAAAAATATTTCAATTTTTATCATTCACATTTCATTCTGTTCCTCCTTTTGCATCCTTTCTTTAATTCTATTCTACCATTTCCTTGATATTAGTGTAACTTTTGTCCCGCAGCAAGTTTTCCCACAGCATGTTGCTGTGATGAGTTGTCCTGCAGTGCGTTGGTCACAGCAAGTTGGCCGTGGTGAGTTTGTCATGGTGAGTTGGCCCCGAAGAATTGTCATAGAGCCTTCTAAGAGGAATAGGGATGGCTGTTCAGGCTAAGTTGGCTATGGCAATGGATAAGAAGAAAAATCTGTTCATGTTCTAGGAGGCATTGATAGCTGTGTACCATTCCGTGGCATGTGGGATAATTGTGTCCAAATAAAATTCATTGCAAATTTTAAAAAGTCTTAAAGCTTTTGCAGAATAAATAATTGAAATAGTGGCTCTCTTGTTAAATATCAAGGTGAATATGTGCAATGGCAACACATATGGAACTAAATTATGTTTATATCTTTTATAATTGTCTGCCAATTTTGCAAAGCACTAACTGTTGTCTGGAAATGGTACAACTGGTTTTTATAGTGTCTGCAAAAATTATATTTGGCTTCTTAAAAAAGGTTGGTTGATTTTTGCTGCCTACGTGTCCTTCATCTCCCAAATGTTCATTTATATGAATCAGAGCTGGTAACTCATTTATGCTATTTTTATTTGAATTTCTGATTTCTTTGCATTGGCAATATTTTACCAGAACATTTATAGATTGGCCTATACTCACTTGATTATAAACATTATCTTAACTACAATTCTAGTAAACCCTCAAAAAGTATAAACAAGGAAATGTTACATACAGATGAAGAAATGAAACAATTGAAATGGCTTAATAAAAGGTAAGGTCTTAGGGGCAGGCAGAAATAATGGAGGAAGAGAGTTGGAGGAGGAAGAAACAAAAAAGGGAAAGAGAGAGTGAAATGTTTTGGGCAATATTAGAGCTCAGATAACCAATTTTGCTGAACCTCAGCAACATCAAGATATGAGGACTGCAAGTCCCAGAATTGCCCCCATTAACATGCTGGATAATAGAATAAATAGAATAAAAAAAGAAGATTACAAGATAGTGGAGGAATAAGCCAACAGAACAGCACAAATGATGGGACTAAAAAAAAAAAGAAATGACCCCCAAGGAAGATCCAGAATAGATAAAAGGAACAGTAACACGAGGAAGAGTTTTCCCTTCAGTGACTTCAAATGTATTCTTAACTCTTTAAGAAGGGAAGAAGGAACAATTTTCACACAACCTGTAACTGAAAAAATAGAAAACTTCACTGATACCCTAACGATACTCATCCATCAGAAAAAAAGGCTCAAGTTTTTTTCTTATAATTATGTCTCATTTAACTTATTCTGTGGAAAAATGATTAAATAGCATTCAGGAAGAATTAATTCACACATACCCACAGAGAGAGACACCCATCTGTGCTTAGCCACTGAGAATGAAGAAGCCCTGGATGCTCTAATGGCTTGCAGAGCAGATGTCATCCTTTGAATAGTGTTCACAACTTGGTTAGAGTTAAGCATGCGGCAAATCATAATTCAGTTCCTGCAAAGCAATCCTTGAGAAGATGGTTACCTCATATGGAGCCGATGGGCAAAGTCTGCTTGAGGCTCCTCTATCCTATAAATATAAATTGCTATCATATGGTTAGTGGTACACAAGAGCAGATGAGGAGCGGAAACAAATATGCAGTATTCGAGGAAGTCGTTTCCCTCAGTTTGATTCTATTTCCATTTAATGACAAAACTGAAATCAGGCATAGGGAGTATTTCTTTAGAGTTCTGCTTTTGCCAGTCATAATTTAAGGAAGAATGTGGCTTTACTTTATTATGCTGACACTGAAAGAGACTTCCTCCCATCTTCTTTTTTCTGCTTAAAGTGTTTTTGTAACACAGCTGTGCAAGCAATTTTGCTAGATTTAGTTAGAGTAATGTTTCTCAACTGAGGAAACTTTAAGACGTGTGGACTTCAACTCCAAGAATCCCCCAACCAGAATGCCTGGCTGGGAAATTTTGGTAATTGAAATCCACATGTCTTAAAGATGCTAAGGTTGAGAAACACTAAATGAAAAGGACGTTTCAGAAATGTTATGAGAATAAAACTAGTTCACTTTGATTTGCAACCTGAATTTTCCAAGTATAGAAAAGGCAGAATACTCTGATGACTGGGGTGATATTCAGTGGGATAAGTGACCTTAAACGTCTCACTAATGAATTTCTTTTCCATGCAATCTAGACTTGGCTGTACAGTTATGAAGCTTTCTAGCAGTCCTTTTGAATACATGATCTCTTTTCTGAGAATTATCATCTTGTTTGCAATATTACCTTTTAGATAGTTTATTAATTAATTAATCTTACAAACAAAAATAAAATACAGGATTTAATTCCAGGGTAATATAGATAAAAGAAAATACCTTTTCTTGTATCAATTTCTTGAGAATTGTCATTTTCAGCACCAACTAGGTTGGGCAGCAGTTAGAAAATTCTTCCCTTTTCACATATATGCTCCCAGAAAAAAAGGTTGTAGAAATGACTGGAAAATAATGATGAAGCAACATTTCTTGGAAAGAAATAATTCAAATGGAGAAGAAGCATACTAAGAAAGCATCTGCATTGTTAGATATTCTGCTCACAAATTGTCAAGTACTTCATGCAAATTTTGCTATTAGCAAGGAGCTATCCATATCACTAGGTCAAAGGTTCTGGCAGCACAAAAAGTCATTGAATATTCTAGATTAAAACAATAGTATTTCAATGGATTTAAGTAGCTATAATCCTACAGTCCTGAAAACAAGTTAGATGTATTGGTTTTGGAACAGTCTCCCAGCACTTATTTAATTTATTTCTTTACCAGGCCTATATTCCATTTCAATGATATGCGATTGTGAACAGGTGACAGTAGAAAACTTAGAATAATTTACACCAATATTAACATAAATGTCCAAAGTTTGAGGAGCAACCCACAGATAGAAATTCACCCACCAGGAAGAGCAACAAAAAGATTCAGACTTCAAAAGTGCATTGAAAAAGCCAAGTCTCAATTAGCTTTGAGCAAAGCCAGGACTTGTCTATGAAAATGGTTTTTCAAAGAAAAGAAGGCAGAAAGACCTAGTCCTGTGTTCCCTGCAGGTAGCATAACACAAGAATCTCAGAAAACCAGTAAGATATACTGGCTTTCCATATTCTAGTCCTCTCTTAAATATGGAAGCTGGTCACTCTTTGTCAGGAGTCTTGGCATCAGGTTCTGTGACCAGCCAGGTAAAGAATCAGTCCCTCTTCACATTGTGTAGTAATGGCTTTGCCATGTGAATTAAGCAAGTGCAGTGTAAACCAATGAACTTGGAAACCAAGCAGGACAAGATGGAGAAGGAAAAGGAGACTGTGAGAGGAGTGGAATTAGGCAGTCCTGTAGACACTATGTCCTGGACCATTCAGGACCTGAAAAGTAGAATGATGAGCAGCACCTCTAATTGCATTGAAAGGATACTCTACTCCAGAGGTCCCCAAGCTATGGGCCGTGGCCCACTACCAGTCTGTGGCCTGTTGGCCACTGGGCCGCATGAGTGGGTAGCCAGTGAGTGTGTGTGTGTGCACACTTGCCCCACCTTGTGGTAGCCTCACTGCGAGGGTCGCACGGGTACTAGCATCACCATGAGGGTGGCATAGGCGCTAGCATCATCACAAGGGTCGCACGGGTGCTAGCGTTGCCACGAGTGTCGCACATGCACTCGCGGCTCCGTTTGTGTCACGCATGTGCTCACTGCCCTGTTTGCTTCTACTTGATTGAATTGGAATTAAAACATTCAAGGAAAATAAACCAAGTTAGATTATTTTCTATTTATTTTGTGTTCTGACTAATTGTAGTTTTCTGGGAACCAGACAGAGGTCTTTCCCATTGCCAGATTCCTTTAATCAGAAATGTCAGAAATTGTTTCTTTTAAACAGAGATGCCATGATTGAATATTAAACTCCTCTGAGCCTAGTCCTTCCCCTAAATTGACTTGACTTTGATAACGCTGATAAAATTGTATTTATACAGAATACATAACTTCTAAAGTCAAAGGAGCCACCTGGGGATAATTTCTTGTTAGTTGTCCTAATAAATTTCAGTGAATTTATCTCTGAGTGAATAGCAGGCTGGTAAACTATCCATGAAATTCTGAATGACAATATGTTATTGGATCACAAGTAAAAGGCTACCGTTTGCTTTTGAGAAGTCACCAGTAATGATAAGGGAAACTGTATGATTCAAGAGCTGATATGATTAATTAGTTTTCATGTGGAAACACAGCATTTCAACTTCACCAAACTAATTAGCAGTTTTATGATTCAATAACACTGGGTGTTTATTAAGCAATAAAAATGCCTTTTATTAGAAATTGATTACAGATTCCTGCAGATCCCAAAAGTATAGGTAGACTCATTTTAACAAAGTAAAGACTTGAATTACAAACAGATATGTACAGTATATCAGTGGTTTATATATACTCTCATATCAATTTATGACTACATGCTGCAAGGAGAAGCTTTTGAAAAATTATCTCACCAAGTTAATGCTGCCTGCTTCTTTTGACAACAACACTTCATGATACCAAGCACAATTCCTTTATAGCTGTGCTGCTTAAAAATATTGTTCTAATTTAAAAGTTCTGTGATTGATCCTGCAACTTTGGCAGATAATATGTGAACCCTATTATAGAACTACATCTTTTTCTTAGCTGAGAAGGGTAGCATTTTCTGCAAACAATGCCAATCTTAATAATAAATGATGTAGGTAAAATGACAAATAATACAAAACTCAGAGCCAGCTCATTCTTTAGTTTCTGTACTTGTCAGAACTTATGTAAGTTGCATTAAAGGCTATAGCAATTCAAAATGCATATATTAGTGATGAGACTGATTATGCTAAAATATATACTATGAATAAAAGTATGTTAATTAAAGAATCTGTATGAAAAGTAATATATTTTCAGCTTTTTTAAAACAAAAAAGTTCATTAAATAAAAATGGAATGAGCAAAATTGTGGTTTAAGCAAATGAAATGCAATAGTATCAGGCAAAATAAACCACTTTTAATTATGATTAGTTTTAGTATCAAGAATATTAAGGTTATTTCCATAAAACAAATAGCATCGCGGTTGCAGTGTCTAATGACTAATATTAGCCATTTTAAACTTTTTAAATGGCAATATTTTCTTTGGCTACCTTGAATGCTCCGTGTCTAGAAAAGTAGCATACAAATTAAGTAAATATTATGAATGGGATTTCTTTAATTTATTCTTTGTTCATCATAAAATAAAATACAAATGAATGTTAGGTTGAGCATCTGTAATTAAAGGAGGGAGGGAGAGAAGGAAGGAGGGAGGGAGGGAGGAATTAAATTTATTTTTAATACATGGTTCCATTTATGATGAAACATACAGTAGTGAGGATGTGGATCCTTAGGAGGGAGGAGGTGATTCCAGAAGAGTAAGAGGCAACTGATCCCTGATATTATGTGTGACAGAAAGAGGTTGAAGATGATCCTCCCTGTTAGTTCACAGAGTACATTGTAGATGCAGGTAGTAGAATCTTGCAAGTCTGGCAAGATTTTGTCTGTAAGTGTAAAAGAATAAATAACCCAGCTTAAAGAATTGCCATTATGTCATTCTTATGGCAACTCTTTATGGCTTAACATTTATTTATTAACATAAATGTTTGCTAACATTCAGTGTCAACTTTTGCAGGTGGATAGAGGAATGGCTAACCTATGCTGAGCTGGCAGCTAAAATCAATGGTTACTAGTGTTTATTTCTGTCCTAAAAGGAGGAGGAATCAAGTAAAATCTTCATTCACTTCTTCATGATTGTGATGTTCTTCCTTTATCTCTCTAGCCTTTTGCTTTTCTCTTTCATTTCAGCCAACGGCATAACCTTTTCTTTTTTTTCTTGTATTTATTTTTAAAGTTTGACTCTAATATACTAATTTATAGTTTATGACATTAATTCTATAATCAGATATCAAAATGCCATTCATATTGATTTAAATGTCTGCTAGAAGATTGTGGCATGCATGCACACTGCACCCACACTAGTTCAATATCACTACTCAAGTGAAACTGTTGTAGCTGTTGAAATATATTCATTGACAACAGACAAACACTATGACATGCACAGTTCATACCTATGGCTAACAAGAAATATACTTCAAACTATAGCAATCAGACATAACCTAATCGAAATTCTGATTCAAATAATTCACACAACACCTAAAAATTCAAATGTAAAATTTACAAAGTAAATGTTTTAGAAGCATATATGCTCAAATAAAATAAATTGGGGAAGGGGAACACAAATCGGTAATCCTATGCATGTTAACTTGAAGGAAATCTCAGTAAACTCAACAGTACTTCATATAAGGGTTCATAGAAACAAAGGTTTTTTTACAAGAAAAATGCTAATCATTATATATTTAGCTAAATTATCGTCTATAATGTTGTCATAAACTAAACTGCATAAATATACTTGTCTATAGCGTAGTTCCAAATCAGGTTTTTAAATCATATATTTATGAAATTTAAAAGACAATAACAACATTTAAGAGAGCATTATTACAGCTAAAAAGTTAACAGTGCTCCATGACATCATACTGGCCACATGACCACAGAAATCTCTTCAGACAGCACTGCCTAAATGGCCTTGAAACAGAGATGAGCACTGCCTCCTAAAGTCGACAACTATTAGCAGAATAAAATCTGCAGGGACTCCTTTACTACATACATACACACATACATACATACATACACATTCTCTCCTTGTCTCTCTCTCTGTTTCCCTGTCTCTCTGTCTCTCTGACTCTCTCTCTGTCTCTCTGTCTATCTGTCTGTCTGTCTGTCTGTCTCTCTCTCTCTCTCTCTCTCTCTCTCTCACACACACACACACACACACACAGGATTGGGGGAGGGATACTAGACAGAAACCCTTGGAAATTATGCAATAAAATGGAGCAAAAACACTAAGTGTATTGGGAGAGAAAGGAAAAGAAAACAGAAAAGGAAATCAGGTATGTTATAGAAAGGAATGGATTGATGAAAATGAAAGGTAGAGAGAAGATACATATATAACAGGAGAAAGAAGCACATCAGTTCCAGAACAAACCATTTCCTGACTCATCTGATAATTTTTGTTAATTAGAACCAGGGAACAAAATGAATACATTTGTGATTTTAATCTAATTGTGATTCAGGCACAAATTATTTAGCTATTTGATTTATATACCAACTTGCTATTTATCTGGTGGTATATAAATCAAACAGCTAAATAATTTCTGCCTAAATCACAATTAGATTAAAATTACAAATATATTTATAATATATTTTATGATGGCATTATAACAGAATTAGCCTCTATCCCATCCTCATCTACTAAAGAAAACACAGGCTCTGGGACACATAGAAAAATGATCAACTATTGTGGGATATGGACAAAGGAGGAATGGATCAAAAGCTTTAACTTTGCCTAGCAGGATCCTTTGAATAGCAAACTAACTCTGAAAAGTAGGGCCAGATCAAAAGAATCAGGTGGCTTCTAAATACCTCCATGTCAAAGTTTATACTTTAACATACCATGGAAGTCAAAATAAAAATAACATAATTATATCTAAATGCCCTTACAGTTTCAGTAGAAATGAGACACTGAATATAATTTGGAAAAGAAATATAGGCAGCTTGGCTGAATCTATCTTCTTGAATTACTGATTTATTCCAATTATATATCTCCAGCCTTCCAGGATATTAGTACTCTCAAAGTGTTTCATAATCAATCCAAACAGTTGTATATACAGATACAGGAAATATTATTTTAAAAGAAATAAAAAAAAATCTAGGGCCTTCCTCAGGGGACAGATGTTACCATTTTCTCTGAATGATGGGCGAAGGGAAGACTGTAGTTAGCTAGTTTTCTGTGGTACCCCAATCTTCCTTTAGGGACCCTTACCATTGAATGCTTGGTGGTGATAATAAAGTGAGCTAACTGATTTTTTTTAAAGGAGTAGAAGCTATTAAGATATTCCTAACTGTAAAATATATTTGAAAGAGAGGCAAAACCATTAGGATATTCCTCACAGTATAATTAAAAATCTACCCACATTGATTAAATGAATGAGACATGGGGCATGCCTGTATTTTAATTAAGCCCCGAATAAGTTTATTTACTCATAAATTTAATTATATTGGATGTCTGAACAAAAGGGCAATGCCTGCTCTGGAAAAGATGAATTATTTTCTAATAACCATGGCTTTACTATTAGCTCACACTTTAGTAATGGGACCTTTCTATATAATGCAACATTCTTTTGCTGGATAAGTCAAGAAAGTCCATCTTTGAAAATCAAATTTACAGCTTAGTGTGTATATATCAGCTGTATTCTATATGAATGGCAAGGAATAAATATATGGATTAATAATAGAGCAGTGACATTAGGGAGAAATTTGGTTATTTTTTTCTCTCTTTCCCTTTCCCTTCTTTTTTTGTCCACTATGTTAAAACTATTTCAGAAGTTGTCTTTGTGTATTTCTGTTCTGATCAAAGCTGTAAGCAATTAATTCAGAAAGTTAGTCAAAAGCTGTCATAAATTCAGAAATTAGGAAAACAGCAGCGTAGCTATGAAGGAAACTAAAATTATAGTAGATGACTCAGAAAGAGAGAAATCATCACAATTACAAAATTAGACAGAGAGAAATCAACATAATTACAAAACAAGCCAGTCTGAAGTCAACAGCAAAGAAAGCCCAAGAACTCAAAGGCCAGTTAAGAGACAAATGCTTGCTATCAACAAAGCTGAATCTGTTTAGGTTCTTTTCATATAATTTCAAGCCCCGCTTATAGGAACACTGATTTTTGCTTCCTTTCTAAAAAGCATAGGGAACATATTTGTTCTGTTCTCAAACGTTTCTAGGTTTAGGGTTGGCACTTGGTCAAGATCTGTTGACTTCTCAGTATCAGAGCAGTTAGCCAGTTGCTCTAAATGATATTTCTAAGCAGAAGTATCTGCCTTGATTGGCTGAAAGCCAAATTGCTCTCCCAGAACAGGCTGGCAGACCATTTGGTTTGCATTTTCTTCCTCCAGTTCTGAGAAATGCACTTATACTTCCTTTGGCAATTGAGCTCAAAATGGCTCTGGGGATCAACTCTGATCTGCTCAGCTTCTGCTTGTGTTTTACTAGTTTCATACACTGTATCTTAAAAGCTATGTATGAGTCTTGCCCACATGAAAGAGAATTATCTGCCATATAGTAGTAGAACAATGATATTTAAATTATTTAGATAACCTTATCCTAAATATATCACTGCAGCAATATCCATCTAGGCATCCCCTTAAAATGTGGTTTCACATGAAGGTGTGGAGGAATTTATTTAAAAGTACTCATCCACTTGTGCTCTTTGAAAGTTCAAGAGTACAAACAAACACCATGAACTGATTTTAATAAATTATACTATGAAATTATGGGGGGAAAGATATTATCCTTTTTCTAATTGATTGCAAAGTATATCAATGGTTGGGGCAACTCAATACACAGCCATTTGATGCAGATGAGTCTTCATATTTCTGTTCTAGGCTAACACATTAAACATGAATCCTGATACAGTCTAAGAAAACAAAGTAGTCTCTTGGTATTATGTATAAGAAAGATGAACTCAAAGAAATGTCTTCCTTTAGTTTGAGTTGCTAATGAAAGTCGATCCACCATTGGATTTATCTCTGTTGACAAAGACTCACCAGTGTATGAGTGAATGAAACAGGAGATAGAAATTACTGCTAGAAGCTGTTGAATAGATCAAATTCAAACTGAGATGGGTTTAAACTGACAATGAATATAATGACTAGCCCCATTAACAGACAATAATTGCTCCACAAAAAGTTTTCTCTTGTTGGCACAAGCTAACAGGGATTGTCACATGATTCAGCCTGGGGGCCTGATCCTAGAAATGGGATAATGTGGCTTCCCCCATAAATAGGGTGAAAAAGCATATTAAAGGCTCCTGAAAAGCTCATCATAACACCACCTATTAAGCTTAATACAGTCATTCTATCATGTTTAGATTCAATCATGTTTAGCAAAACTTTACTGGAATATTCCTGTTTTCTTTAATGTCTGCACTTGTGTATGTCAAAGATTGAGGAGATCACTTGGACCAGACATGTGTTTCTCTATCTATGCTCACCTTGCGTAATCTATGCCCTTGAAAACACTGAAGTATTCATGCAGATGAATTGATATAAAAGCTTTTTGGAGAAATCAGATATATTCATTTCTTGAAGTTATGTACTGTATTGACATTCACTGAAGGAATCTGAGACCACAAGCTAGTAAATTAAGGAGAAGTATGATTCCCTGGTCTGACAAATGCTCTTTCCCCTTTTCCAGTATTCTTTTAATAGGAAATTGCCCACCAATTATTTAGCCCAAGAGTTTAAAAGTTCAGTCACACATTGCATCATGATTAACTGCAAAATACGTTTGAAACTAATTACATCTGACAACTGCTGCTACCCACATATTTAGCAAACATGTTCTATAAATTCATTAGTGGTGAGGAGTGCTACTTACCCTTGAACTTTAAAAACTCAATTTTTACACCAATATAAAAGTACAATTGAATTAATTTTTAATTATATTCATTGTAGGGTGCCTTTAAAAATTCTTTACTAACAAACTTTTTTTTTTGTCTTGTGCTATGTATTGGACATATGCACTTTGATCCATCATGTTCATCAGGTGGTTACACTCCTGTCCCAAATGGGAAATAATACTCAGTTGTTATGAGAGAAAATGATAAGTCATAGATGTTCCATTGTGGAGTCAGTCCTTCCCCTCTGTTATTTAATATCTATATGAAACTGATGGGGCAGGTCATCTATCATTTAGGAGCAATGTGTGCCCTAGTATGCTGATGTAAATTGCCATTCCAGGCTGGGTTAGAGATGATGTAGAAGACTTGAAATAGGATTATAAGAGCATAAGCAGTTCCCTACTAGATAGGACCTCTCATCCATTCAGTCCAGCAGCATATTTGCAGAATGGCCAAACAATTGTACAAGGAAGCCCACTAATTTCCCAGCAGAGGTAGTCACACAGTCATTGAGCCTGATAGCCATTGATTCTCATGACTTCCAAGAACTGGTCAAACCCCTTTTTGAAGCCTTCCAAGTTGGTAGGCAGTACCATATCTCTTGATTGAATTATGCATTTTTTTTTTTAATTCTTTTTGTCTGTCTGAAGACTGTAAGAGACTGGATGGAGAGAAACAAGCTCAGAATAAACATAATCAAGACAGTAGTACTATTCATCTGTAAACATCTTAGCTATTCATAAATTATCTTAATAATAAATGATCTTAATGGCTGAAAAGTTGGTCCAGGATTTGAGAACTCACAGTTTCTGCCTAAACAGAAGGTAGAAGCCATGGCGAGGATGAACTTCAGATGGTATTCCAGTTACAGCCGTTTCTGGACCAGGCACCATCCAAAATTTATGGTTGTGACAATATATAAATATTACAAATAAGTAAATCAGGTCCTTAGAATTACAAAGACTGCAATGGCAGTTAAACACCCTAAAGGGGATCATAATTCTTGTGTAGACATTGAAAGAAGGAATCTAAGTAAGGTATTATCACAAAGACAAAATTGCAACAGGTAAGCTATATCATTAAGATATCACAAGCTTACAGAAAAAGGTCAAATTTATTTTGGTATAAGTTTTCAAAATTCTGCGACAACTTTACAGATACTGTGTGATCTCTAGATCATGTGGAAAATATCAGTAGAGTTTTTGGCTTCCAATGAAAAACGTAACAGCCATCATGAAAAATTTTGTAAAATAATGCAAATAATACATTTTATTGACTGCAAATCTGTTTCTCATCTGAGTGGTCTGAGGGATTTTTGTTGCTGAAACTACTGGAAGGACTGACCATATTCTTAGAAGAATATTGTTACTTTTTAATATCTTCCTCTATGTTTTTTTGCAAAGCTCTGGCATTCTTTTAAGCAACCTAAAATGGATAATAAATACTTTTATCTTTTATCTAAAGGTTTTCATCTATAGACTAATGACCTTAAATATTCTTTCTCTCCCCCACACATAGACATTCTCAATCCATTGTCAATGAAGCATTAATTATAATTACATAGTTTTAAAAAACATTCTCCATAGCTTATAACAGGGGTGTCAAACTGCCGGCCCATGGGCCGGATGCGTCATGGTGAAAACACACCCACTCCATTGCCGGCAATGGAAAAAAAGTCACGATACATCGCGACATGTCACATGACGTTGCGAGTTTGACACCCCTGGCTTATAAGATAATCATTTGTACTCTCTAACACAAATGATTATTTCTCTCTTTACAGGTAACACTAATATTCGGGTGCAGAATTTGATATTTAAACTTTACAAATTGTTATAAAAGCTGCATTAGTTTTTCACAATATTGTTTCTTTTAAAAATCTGTGAATATTGTTTTTTCCTGTACCATTCAGTGGGAAAGTGTTTTGTTTCTTTATGGCATATTTTTTAAAAAAATGCTCAATACTCTAAACCAGTATCAACATTGGCTGAGATTATGAAACAATTCTGAGAAGAGGTAGCCATTGAGATTGGAACATAAATGACTCAGGTTTTTTTTTCCCCTTTCACGGAATAAATAAATTCATCCCACTAACCCCATTAATTATGTAAGCCAGTATGTGCTATCTTAGAAGCTAATAGGGGAGAATGGGAATTTTATTGTTAGCTGACTATGCTGTGATTTTGACAAATGAGGAGTCCATCCATATTTGTCAAAAATTCTGTCAGACAAAATTAAGCCTGACTATGAAGCTCTTAAATCATTTTTTAAAATTATCCAGGAAACAGGAAGCATACATTAGATCCCCTTGAGAAGACAGTAATCTTTATGAGACCTGAATTCATTCTCTTTTCTTTTCTAGACAACTAGACAACTACACAGAAGCCACATCAGAAGTGTCAGTTTAATTGGATTTTCAGATTGGGAAAAAAATTCTGTTAATAGTTCCCTTAAGCTTGTGCCCTTTCTCCTACTGTTGTTGGCTGTTGAATTTAATAAAAATAACAAAATGTTGCTTTGTGAGTAGTAAACATAATATCTGAAAATTGTATACTGGAGACAGACAAAATAGGATTTTGGATTACAGAAACATTTTGGTCCATAATAATGAACATAATTTTGATGTGACAAATAATTCACCATGTAAAATTACATGCATCTGTGTGTATACTTGTGTGCGTGTGTATAAGTATACATATAGACACACAGAGAGACAGAAGTAGTTACTGACCAAATGACCAGTCAGTAACTATTTCTGTTTCTCTGTGTGTATATTACCAAAAATCAGAATTCACTGAGCAATTAAACAAACCTCAATGCATGTACATACAATATGGACTAGAATCCTAGTGCTCATTTATCTCTTTACTTCCTCCTTTAGTCCCCATCTGAATTATTTTTCCTCACTCTGGGTCTGCACATTATATATGACATTGAGAGAAAAAGAATGATTGTTTCTGCATTGTAAGGAGGAGGGAATATACTACAGAAAAAAGAAGCAAAGACTAATCTAGATCAAATGTCCCCTAATTCTGTTGGGTGAGATAAATGCTTTAATCTAGCTCTCTAAAAGAATATGTAATTTTGATCCACAGAATAAGAGCTGATGGATTGAGACGGTAGAATAGGGATCCTTTCTCCCATGTTCCTCCTCAGAGATATATCTGAAGTGAGAAAGGGTTTTTAGCCCAAAATCACCCCTAAGCATCCATGATGAAGGGTGGACTTTAGCCTGAATCTCCCTAGTTACAGGGACTGAGAGCTTCGTCCAACAACTTTTAACTATACATCACATCTGAAAAAGTTTTCTTCTTTATCTACCCCTTTCCCTGTCATCATCCCTGTGATTGAAAATACAGGAGAACCAACATTTCTTTGGAGTTTATATATGAATACTTTCTCATTATCATTAGAAATAATGAAATCTGGTGTCTTTTACATGCCAGCATCATTTTATAAATAATATTTATACACACACACATCCATCCTTCATTGGGATTATAAAGAAAATAATGACCTTATAAATGAAATGTAGTTTAGGGGCTTATCAATAAAATGCATTCATCAAGATGAATTTGCTCAAGATCAGTCTAAGTGTTCAGCAAAGTCACATCCATTATGAAGCTTTCTTTGATAGACACAGGTTGAAGCTCACAAACATGTCTTGAATGATAACAGACATTTGTCATCCATAGTCCCTCTCTTTCCAAGGAATCTAAACATGCAAATTAGACATTTGGAAAAGGGAAAAACATTTGACTAGAAAATGTAAGACTGACCTTGACAGCCCTCTCAATGTGGTTTGTTGGACATGAATAGGAAGATACCTTTCTTTTTTTCTCTCCAAGAATTCTACTGCAGCTCTCACCTCCTCTAACAATCAACATTGGTGTCAAATGTGCCATGAGCGATAGGCAAAAGTAAGGCATTTCATGTATTGTGTTCAATGTGTATGATTTCATTCTCAGCATGGTTTAAAGTCCAATTTGGTGAAATTGACAGAATGGACCTTTTCATTAAAATCTGTGAAACAACTGATATTAATGAATGTTGTACTATCTGAGCTTGAAGTGACACCTTAACAGATTGTAATTGGCATTTACAGAGTTCTTTAGAAGCTGTAAATTCTACTATGCTACACTGTGGATTGTTGGCACTGTGATATTACTCAGAAGTTATTAGAATTTTGAAATCATATTTAACAAATTATATTAGCATTTCTTTTTAAATGGCATATCTTCATTACAATGATGGAGAATATTTCAATAGCTCTTCTACAAAAAAGACTGCTCAAAATGCACCACATGGCCAATTCTTATTCTGGTGCATGTTTTTGGACACTGTATTTATTTACTAATTATGTTTAATCATGCATTTTACCATCTTATCAAAAGCTAATTGAAATAGAAATCAATTTTATAACATTTATTTTCCTACCTGATTTTCACTCTTTGTTCTTTGACATGTTCCCATTTGAAATGATTTTGAACAATGGTCAGTTTCAATAATCTCTGACTCTATGACTTGGATTTATAATTGACTTTGCTTGTGGGATAGAGTATTTCATAATGGTTGGATAAAATTTTACTTTCAATAAATTTGAAGAATTTTCCTCTTATGCTATTCAATTATGCTTTGCAGCATGGCCATGCTTGGGAATGATGGTTATTTGATTCCCATTATAAAGTGAATTTATCTAATTTCTCATTTATATGCACTGAACCTCTGTTTACATCAAAAGCCAGACTTTTTGCAATACTTCTCTATATTTAAAATAAAAATACATCAGAATTTTTAAAATTAAAACAGTATACAAAAATGCATTGCCAAGAAAGCCCTATTATTTACAACAATTTAATGTGAACAAAAGAAAACAATCTAGCACAATCTGAGCTATGAAAAGATACAAAGAATAAGATAAAAATGTATATTTTTAGAATATAGTAAAAATTCTTCCAGGTTTTCCCAAGGTTTGATGCACCAGTTTGATCAACAGTCCACAACTGTTAAATAAGGAAATAGGAAAATAGGAAATTCTACAGTACTCATATTTGCTTGGATATTAGTAAAACCTATTTGGCTCAATTTCTCCAGAAGAGAACATGATACAAACAAGTTGCTGATCCTATTGTCATGATCCAGCTAACTTAACCACCTTTAAGTTTCATTCTATTATTTAATGAAATAAATGGGGTATGAATTGTATAACACTGACTAGAATGATTTGATCCCACAATTTGCATCCATATGCACAAACTTCAACTACTCAATCATCCCCAAACAAGAAAATACTGAGCTTTGAACTAAGTTAATGTAGAAAAACATGCATTATTATTGATACTTATGCAACTAGTTTTATTAGTCTGGGTCTTTGTTAGGAATTGATTCTTGTTGCTCATGAAATCACTGCCTTCTTCTGAAATTCTAATTTGTGTATATATCACAGGGCTCAAATGGGTTTTGAGAAGCTCTTTTATTACTTCTTCCACTTTTATACAGCATATGTCATGTTTGTCAGTGTAGTTAGGGTATCTGCAGTTAGCAAAAAAAAAAAAGGAACAGGAAAATCGGAGACAGATGAAGGAGAGAAATCAAAAAATAAAACAACCAATAATTGAAAAGGGATGTAGGATAGCATCTGATGCATACCTATACAGAATGAAGGCCTAATGAGTTCAGTGGATCTCCCAGATAAGTAAAAAAGGATTGCAGATTTAGATTCTCAACTGGATAATAAAGATTAGGAGAAACATCCCACTTTATGGATATCTTTGTATGGAGTATTGGATCCAAACTAATGGGAAATAAAGTTATGATAATGCAATGTTTCCAGGGATGAAAGATTAAAAGAAATGTACAGTTTCCCTCTTATTGTAACTTCCTCCAAAACAATACAGGCAGTCCTCATTTAGCAACCACAGTTGGGACTGGCAACTTGATCATTAAGCAAAGTAGTTGCTAATTAAAACCATGACTGTGTTTAATATCTTCCTGCAGCTTTGCTCTACAGGCCTGCAAATGTCACAAATGTGAAGACTGCTCAGTTATTTTTTCATTACCATTGTAACCAAAAAATCACTAAGCGAGGCTGTCACTAAATAAGGATTGCCTATATAAGAGACATTAGGGAACCTAAAGATGAAATGCTTCTTTTTTTAGGTTAAATGTGGAGGCTGTCCTGAGTTTGAAAAGTTAAGTCTTTCAAGGACTTCTAAGTTGAAATGTCTCCTGTTACAAACTTTGACACTGAATCACCAACCATGGGATTTTGTAAATTTTGCTATCAAAAATAATTTGAGTTGTTTCCTCAAATGTTCTAATTTACAAAAATGTGACATATATATTGAAAGGATGGAAGAAAAACTACATATATTTAAACAATGTTATGTTTTTAATGATTTGGAGCAAGTTGAACATTGATCCCTGAAATCTGTAATAATAGTAAAGGAAAAAAGGACAAACTCTTCTATGGCTCAGAGTTCATCAGAAATTTGATAATCTAATGCGGCATAATTTAATAGTTTAAGAAAAATGAGGCAGAGTTCAATGACTTGTTTCATTCATGTGACAGATGAGAAATGCCGTTAAGTGCTTCCTTGCAATATAAAACTATAAATGCCAAAACCTAATTTTCAGTTTATTCTGAAATTCCACCTGCCAGTGTGTGGGTGGCATTTTACTGAAGGAGCTGGAAGAACAATTTTTTGAGAGCTGAGGAAAGACAGTATATTATGTGTAGTAATTTTATTTTCAAATCTGTCATCCATATTTTCAAAATGGGCATCTCTAAATTGCTCATTTATCTAAGTTGCATTTATCCATTACTAAAACTATTCATATTTCATCACCATCTAGTTTTCAGAAAGATGGAGGAAAGACCACAACTGATTGCAAATCCAAAGAAGAGTTTCTAGAGATTGGATCAGGAAACAGAGTCTTCCAGACCATCTGGATGAATCTGAGTTGGCTTGATGTGTTAGCCAAATTCCTAAATATCTCCCTCTGTGTGCCTTATTCCTGGAAATTCTGGCCAGGAATCAAAGCTTTCCCCCTCTTGTTGCTGCCTCAGATATAGCTTATGTAAGGATTATTCATGGATCTTTTTAATGGAGATTTTTCAAGCACTATTAGTAGGAAGGGCTCTGTGAATATCTTTTGTTGTGGTGATGCTTATTGCCAGGTCAGTCATCACAACTTGGACTGTCAGCAGTGTGGCTCCTCTTATCTATTGTATATACTAAAACTTCCTTTCTCATAACCTTTAACTGGGTGAAATGGTCATCATAAGGTAACATTTTTTGAAGCAAGGTATCTCATATAGAATGCATCCAAAATATGTCACCCATGACTCCTGAGGGACTGAAATTTGGGAAAGTTATGACTGCTTCAGCTCTGTGAGTCTGCTGCTGCAGTCACAAATACTAATTTTGAACTTCCTGTGGCAGTTTCTTTCATTCCCAACTAATGTATTATCAGGGGAGAGATAAGAGTTCTTGTTAGTTGCAAAGTCGTGTCCGACCCATCGCGACCCCATGGACAACGTTCCTCCAGGCCTTCCTGTCCTCTACCATCTTCTGGAGTCCATTTAAGCTCACGCCTACTGCTTCAGTGACTCCATCCAGCCACCTCATTCTCTTGTCGTCCCCTTCTTCTATTGCCCTCAATCTTTCCCAGCATTAGGCTCTTCTCCAGTGAGTCCTTCCTTCTCATTAGGTGGCCAAAGTACTTGAGTTTCAACTTCAGGATTTGGCCTTCTAAAGAGCAATCAGGGTTGATCTCCTCTAGGACTGACCAATTTGATCGCCTTGCAGTCCAGGGGACTCACAGGAGTCTTCTCCAGCACCATAGTTCAAAGGCCTCAATTCTTTTGCGTTCAGCCTTTCTTATGGTCCAACTTTCACAGCCATACATTGCAACTGAGAAAACCATGGCCTTGACTATACGTACCTTTGTTGGCAGGGTGATATCTCTGCTTTTTAGTATGCTGTCTAGATTTGCCATAGCTTTCCTCCCCAGGAGCAAGCGTCTTCTAATTTCTTGGCTGCAGTCCCCATCTGCGGTGATCTTGGAGCCCAGGAAGATAAAATCTGTCACTACTTCCATTTCTTCCCCATCTATTTGCCAGGAATTGAGAGGGTCGGATGCCATGATCTTGGTAAGAGTTACCTAGAACTAATAGCTTTTCTGCAGAGCATATTTCTATAGAACCACCACATTAAACACTAAGAAATTTTTGTGCACAATTGCTCAAATTTAAAAAAAATCCATTAATCCAGGATCCAAAAATTCTTATTTCTGAGAAAATATAATGCACCCTCCTCTTGTTTAGCAACTGCAATTGGTTCCTTAAATTGGAAGCAAAATGGTCACTAAGTGAACACATGACCAAGAGGGATAGACACTGAGAAGACCATTTGTTGCTGCCATGTCATTTAGATAAAATTATCCTCTGTAGTATCCTGTGCTTGACCTGTTTCCTCCACACACACCCCTTTTTTTTTTTGCTCCCCTACTGGGTTGAGATATTGCTTCAGCAAGCAATTTCTTCCTGAGTGCTTTTCTCCATAGCACAGTGCTTCTCGAAAAAAGTGATAACTGCAAGTTAACATGTTCAGCCCTGTGACCTTCATTAGTTGATTAGAACCCTTCAGCAGGCTTGTGTTGCTGCCTGAAACTGACCAGATCTTAATTAGTTTCAGCTGAAGGCTTTTGTTGCAAGTCACATGGAATTTGGTAGTAAATGCATGCATTGTAGGAAAATGAATTTTTAATTTATTGTCATATTTGTGACTGTTTACTAAACCAGGTAGCTGCTAAACTAGGAGTGACTTTTAAAGAAATATTTTAATTAGCAGATTAAATAATTAACAATGATAAGGGGACTGTGGGACGTGCAGTTCTGGAAGTCACCAGCTGGTCTAGTTCTTGTACAAATCTCTATTAATTTATATGCAAATGCCTTAAACGCTATACACAAGACTCCAATATAATTTATCTTATCCCACTCTTATTCTATTTATCTGCTGATTTCGGATATTGTTCTTAGAATATATATTTGCTTTTGAGAATGATTTTGGTATAGATAAATGAACATGTGGAATTCTTTCAGGTAAAAAAACCTAATCAGCTAATTAGGTTTAAGCATTCAATGGAATATTTTCTAAAGACCTTTTCAAATAAGAATATCAATCAGATTTTACATTATTTACTGTAACATGACTAGTAAACAGCTAGGTTATTAATTATACTGGGATTGTATGATACTACAGTAATATGGACAGAGTTGAACCTCACAGAGGTTTCAAATATTAATTTAGTATTCTCATTCGTATTCAGGTCATAAATAAGGTGTGCTGACATTTGATAGCACAGGCAAGCCAAAGGTTTGATCACCAAGGCTATCATAGTTCTTCAGTGTGAAAGGAAGCAAAATAAAACAGGTATGGGAACATACATAAACATACAAATATATGCTGTTCATGCTTTTCAATTTCTCAATCTAGCCTACAACCCTGAATTGTCTGGTGGTCTCCCATACAGGTCCTAATGAGGTCGAAGCCTATTTATCTTCCAAGCTCAGACAAGGTCAGCCATTTTCTATCTCTTTCTGAAAGGCCCACACATATATTGGGTTTTATATTTTAATAATAAGAGTCATACTGCAATTCTTACTGCAGCTGGATTGATTATAAGTAAAATGTCATAATATTGCAGTATAAACATCAAGTTTATCATTGGATACCCTTTTATTGAATAATATGCAAGCTCTCTTATATGTATATAGAAACTGTTTCAGATAAATCTCAGGAAACTTTTTCTGAGTTAATGATACATGTATATCTTAGCAGTGGTAATCTGACATTTCATACATTATTGATAATGATTTTGTTTATAGCCAGCAGGCATCTGTGGAGATGTGTGTGTTTTGACACCAAGTCAATCTCTTTTTTTTTTTCAAGGCTGAAGTAATCCTATTCCTAGCTGCATATTTCAATACCCTGGTCCAGATTATTGCTATTAGATGAATCAAACTAAAATTCAAAAATGCAATTGAGATACTGTTTTCTTTGTAAAATAGAATGTGCTATTTTTTTTTAAAGGCAAAATGATAAAAAGACAAAAAAATACTTTAAAGAAAACAGGTCAAACTGATTTCTTTCCTACGTGCTAGACTTGAAGCAATTAAAGAGGCACACAGGAATTCAAGATCTTCTGATAAATTGTATTTATGTAGAGAAGGTAAGAAGCTATTACAAAAGAATTTGAGCAACTGCTGTGTATCAAATGCAAGTTCTATTTATAACAGTCAGTGTTCGCATTTCTTGCATTTTTAAAAAATCTTACCTGTGGTTGTCTTCTGAGTTAGAGATTGGTTCCAACTGTTCTTTGTTTTGGTAATGGCCTGATCTAATATTATGTTGCTTAACTTTTGATTGTGTGAGAACTTTAATACTATTTGCATTTATTTTTCTATCCACTGATACAATTTGTACACATATTTCAGAATGTATCAGCTACCATATACTTCATGTCAATTATGGCCTTTCACCCTGACATATCTTGCAAGCTATATGTATCTTGGGGGGTCTTTTTTGGTGGGAGGGGAGCCTTTGAATTAATTTGAGTCCTGGTGACTATCTTGACTAGTCCTCGAAGTTTTCTTGGCAAGATTTCAGAAATAGTTTGCCGAGGGCAGAGAGGACTGACCGAAGGTCATCCAGTTGGCTTTATGCCTAATATGGAACCAAAACTCATGGAACCCTGGTTTCTAGCCTACTGCCTTAATCCCTATACATGACTAGCTCTCCTGCCTTGCTTACATCTCATTTATATTACTTGCAAATAGCTTATATGTTGTATGGAAACTTCAAAACAAAATATGGCACCTTGAAATTATTAGAACTGTCTGGAACTCATGTTACAAGAGGTGCACCAAACAAAACTTTTATAGGCTAGATTAGAATTCTCTTTCTCAATCACCTGAAGAGGATGGTGAACATTCATTTGATTAATGTCTATGGAGATTCTTAGTCATCCAGGTCATGGTTGTCCCAAAGTTGCTTTTTTTCAAAAGGCAGCTGGACTTTCTTTGTTTTTCCTTGAAGATGTTTTGCTTCTCATCCAATAATATAAAACCTTCCAATCTCTACCGATCAGACAGAACCGAAGAAGCTTCTGGACAAGAAGTGAAATGTCTTCAAAAGAAAAATAAAGTCCAGTTGCCTTTTGAAAAAAGCACTTTTGAGACAAGGTTCACTTGCTTACCAAGTCACCATAGGTTCTAGTCATACACAAAGAGCATTTAGAGATAGTACCTTGGCTAATCTACAAATGCTAAGTAATATTTGATGTAGGCTGGGAAGCTGAAGCACCCTAGAAAAAGGCAATATAAAATATAAAATCATATCCGTGTTACTTTTTTTAAAAAAAGGACATTTCTATTTGTCACCAGTAATCTGGCTAGTCTTGAGGGGTTATATATTAAGATCTTTATGTCACCCATGAAGTTTTCTCTCTTTTCAAGTGCAAAAATCTTACAACTGAAAGAAAACTTGCAGTGAGATCTTAAGCTGGCTATTCTGAAGGCAAGAAAAAGCTGGACTAGAAGCAATTGCAAGATATCATCTGTGTTAGTGAGTCTGGAATGTGAAAATGTAATAATGTGAGTGGGCCTAATTTTCATAATGAGATTGTAGGGATCATGGTGTGAAGAATATTCCATGCTGTGAATATGCTGTCTTAATATTTTCCACAAAAGATCTGACGGTAGGAATTCTTCATACACCACACATTACATTAAAAATAAAAATCACTTCCTCTAATGTTTATGGTGCTATGCAGTGTTTCAGACATTTATGAACAATATATAGAGTTTATTTATTAGTTTCCCTCTGTTTATTTAACTGTCATGCTGGCTGAATCTGAAGGTCTCAATTGTAAAAGTTTCATTTCATAAATTAACTTATTTTGGGAGACTTATTTTAAAAAGTCTTTATGCCAATATGGCTTCATGAACACCGATAGCAATATTTTTTTAAAATCCTTTTAACAGTGAAATAAGGATCTGAATCACTGGTAAAACTGATAGCTGCCTTTTCCTCTAAGGTTTCTTGGTAGGACTTTTTGAAAGGTTGTCATGTTTGGGCACAGAATACAAATAAAATATCTCTGTTTGAGGTCTTTTGATGCTTCACTTTCTTGGCATGTTTCATGCACAGCACTTTACTGAATGCTTTGCACTCTCCTTCTATGCACACATCAAATTTTCATGCCCCCCCCCCATCCATTTAAAACCCTTATTTAGCATCACTTGAATAATGCATTCATTTTCTTTTATGAAAAAAATTGCATAGGAGAAAAAACATATACTTAAGTCATTGGCATTTGGACTGCTCGGTGCATTGACAAAGCACAACCCTGCATTTTTGCTACTGACAAAAAGACAAAGGCAAGCAATGGTGAGTTGGGCATCTTTTATATACACTTCTTACATAAATCAAGGCCTTAAAAGACATGCCATTTTGAGACTCAAAAGTGCATGAAGTTTAAACATGCTATTCTTAATTTAATGGCAGCCTGGTATAATTTTATCAGAGGGAAAGACTTCTTATCTTTAAGTCCAATTGCTCTTTCCCAAAGATCTAAACTTTTTTCCCTCAAAAATGTTATTTTAATACATTCTGCCTTTATGGTAGAAAACTAGGCTTGACATGTTTTAAGTAAAACAAACTACTTAAAAGGTTTCATTCAGTTGTTCTGACCTTGGTATTTTATTCAGTATTAGTACAATCCTATAATATTACATATGTCTAGTAGAAATGGGCACCATTTGATTTATTGCTATTTGTTGTAATAAATGTAAATATTGGACATCTATGGGGAATGGGAGAAATAAAGTGCTCCTTCTTTTGTTTTCCACTACATAAGAACCTATATGGGGGGGGAGGGCAAGATGGTTCAGCGGTTAAAGATACTGAACTTGTCAGCTGAAAAGCTGACAGCCTGAGATCGAGACCCGAGCGCCACACAATGGGGTGAGCTCCCATTCTTACCTTAGCTCCTGCTCACCTAGCAATTTGAAAGCATGCAAATGTGAGTAAATAAATAGGTACCACTTTGGTGGGAAGGCAACAGTGTTCCGTGTGCCTTTGGCATATAGCCATGCTGGCCATATGATCACAGAAATGTCTTTGGGCAACATTGGCTCCCTCAGTCAAGAAACAGAGATGAGCACCATGCCCTAGAGTTGGACACAACTGGACAGGGAAACCTTTACATAAGGACCAGAAGAAATATAGCTTTCTTTTGGCGGATGTAACTTCCATAACCCATTTTGCCTTTTGGATTTTATTTAGTCTGTATTTAGCAGAGTGTACATAAGTTTGAGAGAAACTAAACTTATAATAGTTTGCTGATATCAAACATGGTATCCTTACAGGGATTTACAGGGAGCGTTTAGAAGACATTTGTGCTTCAGCAATTCTTTTCTCCATGTTGAGTTCCAGTCAATGTTGGTGACTGGGATCGAGCCTCCACCAACATGTAGGGCTCCACTAGGTTACACACTCTTGTCCCTTCTTTTTAACATCTACATGAAAAGTCTGGGTGAGGTCATCCATCATTTATGGATTAGGTATCACCAGTACATAGATGATACCCAGATGTACATTGGAACTTTGAGCTATCTAAATGATGTTGCCCCCAAGCTGTCCAAATGGAAGCTATGATGATTTAGATAGAGAAAAACAGGCTTAAACATAATTATAGTGAAATAGTGCTATAGTTGAGTGCTATAGTTATTTGGATTCTGTAGATCTAGGAAGTATCCATTTAGGAGTGTAGTGGATTCAAAGCTCCTGCTGGAAGAGTAGGTGCCAACTTTAATCAAGAAGGCCTTTGCACAGATAAATGGCTCCTTAAATTGTTTTGTCACAGAACACCTTTCCACTTTTAAAAATTATGAAGGACCCCAAAAGAGTTTTTGTTTGTACAGGCTATATTAATTAATATTTACTGTATTAAAAATTAAAATTGATGCATTTGTTACTGCTATCACATCTTATAATTGTTTGATGGATTTTTCATATATTATTTTTCAACATCAGCTGTCAAATCATTTTGATTTCACAGACCCCAGAGAGGGTCACGGGAGATAGGGGTTTTAAAACCACACTTTAAGAAAACACTGCATTAGTCCCAGTCCATGAACTATTTTGATGGTGGAGTCTTTAAATTGTTCTCGCCTACGAACAGGTTTCTTGGTTCTTCTTTCTCATCATCCTTTCAGGCTAGTTGCTGATTTTATCTTTTTTTTAATGCTCAATCAACCAAGCTCTGCACATTAGCAATGCCCAGAACAGTTTTTTGAATTGGGTGGCCTTACAAACCTCTCTCTCTCTTTTTCTATGTCTCTCTGTGTGTGCATGTATGTGTGTGAGTGTGTGTGTGTGTGTGTGTGTGTGTGTGAGAGAGAGAGAGAGAGAGAGATGTTGCTATTGTTGTGTTGCTTATCTTCCTATTGCTTTATTCTTTTTCTCTTTGTTCTATTTTATTAAGTACATAATGTCAAACTAAATCTCCACATGCAACCTATCCATACATATATTTCTAAAGGCTATTAAGTTAGTTGTAATCAAATCACCTTTGATTCCTAATGAGCTTGTAGTTCTACTCTATTTGTAACCTAAAAAAAAATATGGATGGCAAGAGCAGGGAGAGGTGATACTTTCATACAAATGTTCAATTTTGATAGCAAGTACGTATTCCCTGATTCATTAGTTTTAGATTGCAAAGAGATACAGTTGCATACATTTCCCTCAGATAACCAGATGAATAAATAACATACATGGAGGGTAAAACATTGCTGAATGCATGGCCACATTTCCTATGCAGAATATGTCCTTCAAGAAACTGAATCCTTTACAATTTTGTACTAGTACCTGTAAAATCCTGAATAACAAACTACCTGTTTCAGTTGTTGCTCTAATTTACTTTATGTGTCATGCAACATAGATTGAGTAAGTCATGGTTAAGCTACATATAACTTGCAAATACAGGAATGTCACTCTCATATCAGAAGTTGCTTATTCTTACCTGCAATTTTTGCTGGCAAACACATTAATCTCTTGCAGTCACTGATATACAAGTCACCACTTAAGCAATTATTACTCAGAGACCGATAAAATATGATTACCTTTTAAAATAGTTCTAAAATGCCTAAAAGCAACCAAATTCAAAAACCCAAAATAGGGCATTTTGTTTTCTTTTATAAAGGCACCTTGCAAACTGTCATTAGACAAAGCCATCTGTCTTATATTTCTAATGATAATGCAATCAAAGTCCTCTGTTTTTCAAAGCAAGGATATAAGCACAATTTTACATTGCCTCAATTGAGGTCTGAGCCATCACTGGCTATTGTATTGCCCACATTTATTTAAGCCTTTTTTCATCAGTCATCAGTTATAGAAACATAATACTGAAATATCAAAGTATTTTTTCTTTACTTGGCAAAAAGCTAATGTGCAAAGTTTGGTTGATTGAGTGTTAAATGAAATTGTATCCAGACTGTAAGTTGCTACATTGCCCACTAAAGCAGTTTTCCTATGAGTTGTCCCACTGATTTAAATTCATTTGTCTCATATCAAAGAACTGTGTTAGCTGTCCTTTGGTTGCTGCTATTTATTAGCAATGGAATTATAGTTAAATGCCAGCTCAGAAACAAACTAGGTATGCCTATAGGCACAATTGGCAATTTAAGCATGCAACAGCAATTTTGCAGTTATTAGTCACCCAATTATGCTTTTAACTTTAGTTAATTCTTTTGCATGTATGAGAAACAAAAATGGATTGCAAAGTATAGCTGTGTTTTACTCTGTTATTTCAATCAGATGTGACTGACCCAAAACAACAAAAGGAATGAATTGAAATTATTTTCCAGTTATAATCCTCTATAGAGTTAACCAAGAATAAGCCTCATTAAGTACAAAGGCTTACCTTTAAAGAAGCATACCTATATTGTGCGATTCCCCTTTGCCCTTCCTTTCTTTTCCTTCTTGTTCCTCTATCATTCTATACTCAGTGTTAAGAAATCAGCAATAGGAGCTATTTTTCATGATTATGGCAAGGACCATGATGTTAAATTAATTCTTGCTCCATGATCAAATTGCTGTCACAGGGTGTTAAACATTTCCATTGCTTTATGCTTTCCAAATTGAAATCTAAAGGCATTTTTTCCTAAAACAAATAAACAAAAATAAATAAATAAAAATATGAAATTCACAAGATTTGCAGTCCCAGTCCAGATATATCAGTCATGTATCTATCTATCTATCTATCTATCTATCTATCTATCTATCTATCTATCTATCTATCTATCTATCTATCTATCTATCTATCTATCTATCTATCTATCTATCTATCTATCTATCTATCTATCTATCTATCTATCTATCATCTATCTATCTATCTATCTACGATCTTAAATAAAAAATCACGACTATTTTCAAAACATGGAAACTATATGAAATGTTGCTTGTTTTATTATTCTTAAACACTTATGTGATAGAGAAAGAATATCTGCCACATATTCCAAGATGGCAGCTGCAACTGCTCCTTCTTTCACAAGTGCTACTTTGATCAGGAAATTCATAAACCTGCTGCCTTGACTTTTTTTGAGCACCCTGCTCTCTCACAGATATTCCTGAGCCTGAACTTGGATCATATTTATAATAGTGCTGAATTAAGTGCTATCTCTTTTTTTCCTGAAAGCCTTATGGAAGACATATTCATGATTCTTTCCATTCCGAAAATACTGTAGCTGAACCTTTGAATTTAGCTGGTACAGACACATTTTTCATTCAGTTTGATTTCTTTAGGTCACAATCTATCAACTATCTAATTCCTTTAGAAACAGCACAAAAAAGCATGGGAAGCTATTAAAATCAAATCCAGGGAAAATGAAATATTTGTCTTTAATATGCCTTAGTGAATGAGCTCACAAAGCAGCAGATCTACTCAAGTTTTAAGAAAATGAAACTGAATTCATTGTATGAATTAAGATTTTTTTTAAAAAAATTGCATTGGTAAATTTAAAAAAGCAATTGAGGAAAAGTGTACTCTCAGATAAGTAAAGGTATTCCCTTCAGCAATAGAATATTCCCAATGGTTATGTTTCTTGTTCTCTGTTGAAGGAAAATAGCATCCATATTACATATTTTAAATCATTAAACATTTTTGAAACCATGCTATTATTAAGAATGTTCAACTGTATCTCAATAGAAATAAAAAAAATCATTATTAAGTAGTCATGTTTCCAATGTAAATTTTCTAATGTAAAGTTTATTATTAAACATTCATTTTCATGACAATTTTCCCAAAGGGACCAAACTGAGAGATTCTGGTAACATTCCTCAAAATAACAGAACAAGGGTTTATGTCAAATCTTCATGGCAATTAATGGAAAATGTGTAAAAACAATACTTGGTACAATACACCCCAAATCAGACTTTTAGAAAACATTATTGTTACACTGATTTCCAACAGATAATAAAAAGTCTTTGATACTATTTTAGACTCAGAGTTTATTCTGATTGGGACACAGTGATCTTGATGACTCTGATGATAAATCATTATTTTATTATTGTAAGCAACTTAAATATTAATTTTTATTTTTATTTCCTTATTTTTATTTTGACCAGCTCAAATTGACATATGAGATTTAGGCAGAATATAGACATTGAAAAGAGAAAGATGTCTGCATAATTGCCACCAATATTTATCCCCCAAATGCCTGTTCACATAAAATACCCTTGATCTTAAAGAAGGCATAAAAAGGGTAACAGGGGTGGAAGCGAACAATGGAGAAGACTGTGGGTCCATGTTTGTTGTTGTTGTTGTTTTGTATACACTAAAGAATGCCAGGCAATATAGAACTCTATGAATTAAAGAACTTTGAATTGACTTCAGAAATCTATTCACAGGTAAAATAGTTACATGGAAACTCTCACCCACAAATAATCTAAGCACAATAATCTGTACCAATAGTGGCTTCTGAACCATCAGGAAGGTAGCCCCATGGGAAAATACATTGCAGTTTATCTAGACAAGTGGTAAAAAAGACATCAACATCCTGATCCAGTTAGGGCCACAATTGATAACCAGCTAGATCAAGCTGGATGAATGTCCCTTGGCCATGACTTCTGCCTACAATTACAAGAGGATCCCTAGTTTCTTTACAGGGATAGGAACACCATCCAGAGACAGCAGAGGAGCAATTGATGAATCAGAAAGTTGTAGATAAATGACAACTACATCTTTCTGGGATTAAGTCTAAGCTTGTTCCTTCCCATCTGGACCTTCACAACCTCCATACATCAGGTTAGGACTTTCATTTCCAAGCTGGCTTGGGATGTAAAGTTGAGTATTACTAAAATACTTTAACCAGAGTTAGTGATGACCTCTCCCAGTGGCTTCAT
Source organism: Azemiops feae (assembly GCA_023970755.1). Taxonomy (NCBI): domain Eukaryota; kingdom Metazoa; phylum Chordata; class Lepidosauria; order Squamata; family Viperidae; genus Azemiops; species Azemiops feae. The sequence goes on from JALGBA010001950.1 coordinate 55,749, forward strand.
ACAAATTTAAGAAACTAATGGCTAGCCCTGCAGAATTTGATTTATAATATAATTTATGGGCTGCCAAATTGCCATATAACTTTGGACAGTTTATAACTAGGAACCCATATACATACATACATACATACATACATACATACATACATACATACATACATGACACACAGAGAGAGAGAGAGAGAGAGAGAGAGAGATTAGATGACCCAAGTAATCAGTTCAATGCAAGCAAACCACACAATGCAAAAGGCTTCCAGAATCACTCTGTTCGCAATACCTGACAGAACTGGGAGAACAGCCAGATCTTCAGCAATTTCTTGAACAACATACTTAGGGGCTGAAAATGGGCTCATATCTGTGATTAGTGCAATTGAATTGCTTTGTTTCTGCTGGTCTATGATTGTAAAAAAGGTTTGATTTGGTTTGGTTTGGCTTGGTTTGATTTGGTTTGAAGATTGCTTAGGATCTGTTCCATCCAATGCCTTAGTCACTTTTTTTCTAACTTAAAAATCCCAAAATATGTTAACATCTCCACCTGAAAGATTTGTTCCTACCCACTTTATTGTGGGTTTTCATTGTACTTTATATTTTCCAGCATGTCATTATCCACCTTGATATGGAACAGCCAAATGCATTATATTTCAAAGGCAGAGACATCACAGAAATCTATAAACCTGTGTTATGATTTCTGCTGTCTGATTCACACTCCCTTTTTTTAAAAAAAATCTTAATACAGATTTGCCTCCTCTCGCTTTCATTGCTACTTTACACATGATAATACTTTAAGGGATAAAGCAGTATCTCTGTTTCTTAATTTTTCATGCAATATCACTCCTTGGTTATTCCTCTCAAATTGCTTTTTCAGTAGTCAGAATTTATATTTTAAATATTCATGCAAGATTAGACTTCCTATATTTCAAATGCCTTTTTTTCACTTACATTATGCTTCTAAGGGATGAATTTTCTGAATGTTTCTATCTAGACTGTTCAATCGAGCTGTCTCCAGGTATGCTCTTCCAATTCTATCCAGGGCATACAAACAGTTATGAGTACTTTAAACCAACCAATTGGAAAAAACTTAGCTGAGAATGGCTGATTTAAACATGAAGATGGAAAATGAATTATTAGCATAAAATGTGAGAATCTTCTTCTTGACTAAACTAATATCTATTCAGACTATTAGAGCTTCAGTCCCATAGCTGCATAACTAAGCATCTCCAAACCTAACGCTTCTGAGTAGATATCTAGGACTGTCCTGGAATGCTAGGCATTAGACTACAAAGGACAGAGAGAAACACCAGAGACATCAAATATCCCTGGTCTGAGCTGGAATATTGACTGATCTGTTTTTCCCTCTGGCCTTGAAAGGAGAAAGAAGAGCTGCTCAGAATTCCAGGTCTTTAGACTGCACTGAACAACCAGATTTCTTCTTCCCACAGGATGCCTTTGTATTGTGTCTGCCTATGACCAACTTACACCAGTTGGGAACTGCTCCAGAGATGGACAAGGCACCATATTCAGTTTTATTCTAGTGAGAAATGGATCCCCGACATTGAAGTCACAGTAAATTTGGTGAGTATACTAGCTTTATGGTTGCCCATAGCAATCAATGAAATCTAGGAATACAATTTACTTTAGAGTATGTGTGAGTCCCTGGGTAGAGTGTGAGATATTCTTGGAGAGGGAAGGAAGGCAGGAAGAAGGTGAGAGTGCCCTAATTCAAGTGATCACTATTATTATTGGTGAAGATTGGGAGAAAACATTTAAGATCCAAGAGATCTAGGTGATTGTGAGCTATTACTCCTCCAGTGTCTCCTACCTGTATCACATATTTTGTGGCCCAGCCTGCTTCTGATCTTCTCCGGTGGCATTGTTGCTAAAAGCCAAGAACTCATTCATCCAGCTGAACAAGCACCTGGATAGGTGATGATGGCATGGAGTTGATTTAACTATACTAAATTGCCATTGGAGGATGAAGTGATCTCTTTGGCTTTGACTGCCTATTATCAACTACATCCTTTATTAGACAGGCATAGGATTTTTCATGTACAAGTTTCATATGATTTTAAATAGTATAGCTGAGCAGAGCAGAGAATAGATTTTTTTGTTTTTATTGGAGGCCTCTTTTAGATACTTTGACCTAGAATATACACACATACTATATATACATACAGATATATGTACATATTAGATCAATCCACCACAAACAAGATTTTTTTTCTCCGTGAAACAATTTCATTAGTGGAAAAACAATGCTTTGCCTTCCTGCTTTCAGTCACATTGATCGAGAGATGGTTAATCCATTTACAAAAAAAGTTCTAAGTACGGCTGTATGAATTGATCCTAGATTAGTTGCAGTCAGTCAATGTAAATGAACCAGAATGAAGTTTACTCCTTCATTCACAATTGAGAAATTGTTCCTATTTTGATACCTCCTTTTTTGTTGACCTTAGGGTCTTTCCCCATCACTTATCTATTACCTTCTGGCAGTGGTGGGATTCAAATATATGAACAACCAGTTCTCTGTGTGGATGCCACTTCCGGAAGTCCGTTCTGGGCCCGGGCAACAAAAAATTAGCTACCGGTCCTGCCGAAGTGGTATGAACTGGCTGAATCCCACCACTGCCTTCTGGAATCAGCATTTATAGATATTCCAGTAGACTCACTCTGAGTTATGAAATTTCCTAGAGGGCTTAATAATAGTTCTTTCCAAAATGACAACTCAGCAAGGCTAATGTTATTTTCTATAGAGGTCTCCAGCATTTAGTCGAAAGCTATACACTATCAAATCACATTAATGCATAGGATCCAGACACCTGTATGTTTATATTTAATACAACTGAGTAATATTCTGATGATTTATTTGGGCAGGTTCCTCATTTTTAGATCTGTATTAACAAAGGAAGGCTTCTTAGCTTCCTTAGGAATCAAACAAACATTAAAAATGAATAAAGTATATAGTACAAGACAAGAACTGTTGTCCATATCGGGTGACAATAAAGTGCATATTTCTCTATTTTCAGTGTTTCAGGCATTACTGGATTCCATTTCTGGCTATTCCATACTCAGGTAGGTTCAATTATTTTTAATTATTCTTTGCCTGATGAAATCATTACTGTGTGTGTGTGTGTGTGTGTGTGTACTCTATCTCTCTATCTATCTCTCTATATTATATACAGTATATGCATATATGCAGTATATGCAATATATGTGTGTGTGTGTGTATATACTCTATCTATATATGTATATATACATATATATATATGCACATATATACAGTATGTACTGTATATGTGTGTGTATGTGTATACATATATACTGTATTTGAGCAGCAGTGATGAAGATGCTCACCTCCCACTCAGAAGGTTGAGAGTTGAATCCTAAGTAGCAACAGATGTTTCTCTCTTAGGGCACAAAGAAAAAAATATCTACTATGTACTCCGTGTGGTGTTAGGAAGTGCATCTGGCCAGTAAACACTCAGCTCCATCCAGTCGCCCCGACTCTACCCCGAATTAAGGGATTACAGGGTAAAAGGGAGTTTATATATACTGTATTTATGTATGTTTGTGTGTGTTTATACACATACATACTGTACACACTATAAATACATACTATATGTATATACTATAATTATATGTATATTCTTTACTATATTTTAATTTTGATTTCTTTTCTGTTTTTCTTTTTTCCTTTCTGTACTTCTTGTTATTTAGTCTGTATTAGTTTTTATCTTTTAACTATTTTTTTTAATAAAACTAGTATTAAAATGTTTCTGACATTACTGAAGCAATATTCTTAAGCAGAGAAACAGCCACTCAAGTAAAGTTAGAGCAGTTTAAATATACTACCCTTGCTGTTCATTATTGGAAAATTTATATTATGTGGCTAGGTCAAATGCTTTTCAACAAGTATTCAGTTATCAATTGATGAGAATGCTAGAGTTATTTTGCTCCATGTACAAAGTATTGCCTTTCTCTCTGATCATCGACTTTTGTTTTCTATGACAATAGCAAAAATATTCAAAGCAAAGTAGGATTGGTGAGTCCAGGCAATTAAAGAAACATCACATTTCTGTAGTCCTATACTGAAATTGATACTTTTTTCTGAAAATAGCTGTAGCTTGCTTCCTCTGGAGATATCTCACTGATTTCATTGTACTTCTCCAAACTAAGGTACATGTTAGGCTTACGGCAAAATCCTATATAGAAAAATGTACATAGAAGTGCATTCTCCTGGATTCAACAGGATTTTATTGGAAAAAAGCCTGAGGCTGGTTTTCTGTATCTCCTTCTATGCCCACTTATTTTGGCGGGATATACTTCTCAGTAGACACGTATAAGATTGCACTGTTAATAACTTTGCCAACTAATGGAGTTTCATGTCAGTAGAATTCTTAGTGAGGTGAGTTTGGTTAATTTAATAGTCCCCACTAGGCTCATCTAGCTCTTGTATGCACGAGAAAAAAAACAAAAATCCTCTGAATTATATGTCACTTACCTTGCATTGAGTTGGGAAAAAATCAGATAATTACAGTACTACAAGGGCCTGATGTTCTTATTTGTTATTTGCTATCTATTATGTTTGTAATAGATAGTAATTGGTTTGTGAGTTTCATGCACTCTGTATGTTATTAAGATAAAATTGTTCTCCGCAACTTCTTACTACAGCTAATGAAAGCTTAGCTTGAAAAATGCCTAATTCAGCTTCTGAGCAAGATCTTTTTTGAAACTTTCAAATAGGTGAAAATGTTACAGTATCTAGGAATTTTTTTAAAAATGAAGCAATTTATTTATGAAGTCACTTATGCTGCCACTGTAAGAAGCATTTTAAGATGGAAGTCTCTTTCAACAACTAATTCAGTTGTTGAAGTTTTCATTGGGGTTTCATCAAGAGATGGGAAGGAAATGTTAATTCTTTTAATAAATTAATGCATACAAATAGGCTACAGCATAAATGATTTTTTTTAAAAAAATATTTTTTCAAAATTGTTTCAGAGACTGCTGCTACAGTAGATGGCAGCATGTAACTGATCTAGGGTGATCCCCAGAAACCTAAATAGAATATAACCTTGTTAGTACTTACTTGGGAGACAATTAGAAAATTTCAGGACTGTAGGTCAGACTGGGAACTCACAAAGGAAAGCAGAGAGGAAACTCTTTCCATTTTGTTTCCAAAGAGAACCATATAGACATGAGCTCAGTTTGAAAGAGTCTTTAGTTTGCCTTGATCAGATGTTTTCTATGATTGTGTGATCAAGATCTAATAACATAGCTGCCTTTTTCTAATGGATGCCAACCCCCCTACCCCAAGATCATGGATCACAATTCAACAACGAATAACCAGTCTACCTATGATTTTGTTTCCCATTTGTATTGTTCCTGTTATTTGAAACAAGAGTAGGCTTGGTTCATCTATATGAGTTTTCCATCAATGTCACTGCATCATTCTCTTGCTTTATACTTCCTATATTCTGACTATGGAATATAAAAAGACTCTAGCTGTCAATACATCTCCCATGAACACTTGCAATTCTTGGGTGTTAATTGAAGAAAGAAAAGTGCAGGTAGGTGCCCTGGTACATACCATCTTACTTTAGGTTCAATAAACTAGTAAAAACTTTGATCACAGCATGAGGTAGTCAGCAAGAACAGACCCTCAGACCAAAAGGTCCAACACTGCAAATCATTCACATGAATTCTGAGCTCTCATAATAACATTCCAAGGATTGAAAAGCACTTTGCTAATTTTTTTTCTAATTTAAACATTCTAGATACAGAAACTGCAACTCTTTGATAATAGATTAAGATGTCTTTTTAAAATAATATTTTAGGAGCTGTTACAGAAAAGAGGGGTTGACCAAAGCACCTGAGGGCAGATTAAAAGTAACACGTGGAAGAGCTTTAAAGAGAGATCCAGCCTAGAACTAAAGATAAATTACCTGACAATGAGAACAATTAGTCAATGAAACAGCTTGCCTCCAAAAATTATGAGTAGTCTATCAATGGAGGATTTTAAGAAGAGATTGGACAGCCATTTGTCTGAAATGGTATAAGATCTCCTGCTTGGACAGGCAGTTGGACTAGAAGACCTCCAAGGTCCCAACTCTATTATTATGTATGCTGTAATATCCCAACATGAACAGTTAACACACAGTGCAATTCCTGACTTCCAATGGTTAAAACTAATGGCTATATTAATAAGCAGCCTGCATTAATTTATGTTAATAGCATACTCAGGCTCAGAATTTTGCAATGCAAATCCCTTATTTATTTATTTATTGTTTTTTAAAAAAGAAAAACACACATGCACTTGTTTTAAAACAAACTACCAGATCTATTACTGTGAAAAGGTTGCTTGTAAGAACTGTGCATGCTTAAAAAAAATACACCACTAGCATATTTAAACATGTACATTAAGGAAAGCACATACAGAAATGTCTTTGAATATTCATGCACATCTTTTTTTCTCAGTGCATATGAACTGATGCATAAATGTGGCTGAACTATAGTTGTTTAAATGAAAATTCTAGCCAAAGATGATAATGAATTGCCTATGCATACTCAAAACACTACGTAACACATCACACATGTGATATTAAATTATGTAGCAGCACATTAGTGTAAAACATAAGCATAATTCTGCCAATCACTCAGCTTGATATTCATTTGGTAGAATCCAGCATATATAAAGGCCAAAAATCTTACTGAAGCATCAGAATAGATTGCATATTTTTCTTTTATACATTCTGCCAAAATTCAGATGTTTATTGATACAAATAAAGAGGAAATACTACACACAGTGAAGCACACATAAATCTTAGTGATTTCAGTGAACTGTACAAGCTCATAAAATGCACCAGATTGCAGCCAAGTGCACTGCAGATGCATGACTTATAATCAACACATGTGGCTAATAAACAGAATAGGAACTAATTTTGATGATCTTGCTTTGATAGCTGGGAGCAAGTGGTGGAATTAAGCTTCTTTATCCATCTTTATCCATCATCTGGCAGCTGGCAATAAATTGAAATAATTTTTGTTGTGCTTGGTTTTTTAATCTTATGCCTTAGCACAATTTAGCTCAACTCAGATTATAAAGACCTGAAATTATGTGATGTATAACAGAAATCTGTATTATGGTATATTATTGCAGATGATAATAGTAGAAAAAAGGATGGAGATTCTGAAGATTATCCAGAGAATATTCTCTGAGAATTATGGAGAAAAAAATACAAAATCAATAACATAGGCTTCAAATTGCATTGAAAAGGCTCTTGGAAAGCCAGTAAAAAATAATTAGTAATAATCAAATAATATTCCTGGAATTTGGAAAGTTAATGATAGAAAGTAGACTAGATTGTTTATTAAGTTAATATAATATGGATATGAAAAGGCATAGATTGTCAATAATGTGGCTATCAACTAACCAAATATTAGCAAAATCATGTTTCAGCCAGTTCACCAGATTTTATAACATATTCTGTGTGAAGATACTGAAATGATATTTGAGTACACATACAAATGAAGTCAAGAGATGCCTTCACTCCTCTATGCAATCTGGCAAGAAAAAAAAAGTCAGTACCATTTTTAATTTCATTTTTTTTTATTTTAGAAAAAACAACTAAACTCATTGTCAGTAAAATAATGAAAAGGATGATAGCTATCATTTTATGACATAATCTATCTGCATTCAAATAGCAAGACTCTTTGCAAGAGGAGAGCTGAATGCAGAATTTTTTAGAATCCTTTAATGAAAGAACCCATTGCATTATGCTAAGATGGCCTAAATTGCATTGCTTGCTCCTCTGTAATATTTTGCCGAAGTAATTCAACAATGATGTGGCTTTAAACTCTGAACAGTTTTTTTTCTGCATCAATTCTTTAAAAAGAGGAAAAAAATAATAGATGCATATATTTTAACAAAAAACTCCAGATTGTTCAGGAACTATTTTCTTAGCTCATACATTTTAAAAAAAGGAAGGTGCAAAGGATTTCATAAGATAAGACTCAAAACAGAGAAGATTATTGCAATCATACAAGAATAAAGTCCATTTAAATAACATGGATAAGATTATACTATCATTATTAGGACCATTAAGTGGAATTTCTCAGAAGCCATTTTTTTTCCTGAAAAAAAATTGGAGATCTTCCTTTTTTCCTGCCTTCTAAGAAAATGTTATGGTATACTAAGGTAATGTTGCAGAATTCTCTCAAGAGACTCCATTATCTTTGGGCAGTGACTGCTATTTTCCACCTACCATACCCCTAATTAAACGAGACCAACATTATTAAGGTTGTAAAAATGGCAGTCTGGCTATAGACTGGAAGTGAGGCTGCAAAATATAACAGTACCCAAAGTACAAAATTGCAGCAATCCTTTAGGGAGAAAAAAAAGAAGACAAAAAACCCCCCAATGAAAATATAGCAAATTAAAACTCATAATAAAAACAAACTAGTTAAAGAGATCTGTCCTTACTGATCTTCTAAGGCAAAAAAAAGGCCAAATGCTACTCCTTAAAACTGGGGTTCTATGGCTGAAATAAAGAGGTGCAAAAAACTATCAGGACCTGGTTGAAGAAAGTTGTAGTCTCCTTTCATGGTGGATTTAGAGAAAGCTTGTCCATCATTAGCAGAATGTATATGGTGAACAGTGATGATTATATAAAGCAAAAAATATAGATAACAAAAGTACTCAAGGACTATTTTATTATATCATTTATTAAAATATTCCTACTTAAATTTAAATTATGGAAATAAGAAGCATCATTTTTCATTCAACTCTCATATATATAGGAAAGGGAGCGGAGAGGATGAGGCTTTCGAGTGGGTTGGTTATAGAAGTGAAAGCCCTCCAGTTCTGCAGATGTTTGTTGAGACAAAGATGTATGGAAACTTTTCCAGGACATTTTAACCACTGTGAAGCAGATAACAGAAGGTTCTCAAAACAATGAGAAGGTGTTTACATGAACTACATGGACATTTGGGTGGTTCGGCTGGGAATGCCATTGTTATATGTTTTGGTTAGATGTCTTGGGATTTTAGAGTTAGTTTTCCTTTGCCTATACCATGTCATGTATTCAATAAACCAGTAAGATTTTCAGAAATGAAAGAAATCCGGGACTTTATTTGGATACTGGGGCTGGAGGTTGACATCCTGTCCCATTCATGCCTGGGGCACCATTTAAGGCTGTTCCTGGTTGAAAGGATTAGCCAGTGACATCACCATTGTCCATTGGACTCTCCTTTCATTTCTCCATCAAAGAGCTCAAGCGAGTGGCGGGAGCTTACCCCGCCATGCAGCAGCACTCGGGTCTCAAACACAGGCTTGCTAATCTCCAACCCAGCATCCTAACCACATGAGCTACTGCACTCCTGAATAGTTTCAATAAAGCACAGCCATGTTTCATTATAACCATGTATATGGACCCTATATCTTAACCCTGTTGCTCTCTACTTCCTTTAGCTATGACGGAGCAAATTGTAAGGACCTGCCTCAACTAGATCTCCCAAGAAAGTAGAACTGTTGAAACAGGCATTGTATCAAAAGGAACTTTTTATTGAGAGTTAGTGATGGCAAAGCAAGGTCTGAGATTTGGCGCACAAAGGATTACATCAAAAAGGCATTTCACAACTCCTCCCCCCTCCAGTGTCCAATCATCCAGTTGAAATCCATCCAATCCACAGGTGCCACCTTGTATTGAGAAGCTGGATTTTCAGCGGGCTTCTCAAGGTCTCTCTTGGTTTCATTTCCCAATGGTCCCAGGCTCCTTTGTGTGGAGATAAGGCAGATGTTTTTCAGGTTGCATTCCTCTGACCCAGAGGGAGCAGAGCAAAGCAGATAATAGTTTCCCAAGCAACCATCTCCCTCCCAACAGACTGGCAGGCCCTGAAAATGGATACATAAGCAAAGCAGGGAAGGATAAGTAAATGGATGAGCTAGATGTGTAAACAGAAGGCAAAAGCAAGCAAATATAAATGTGGGGTCCTGACACAAATGCTTATTCTCATTCCATCCATTCTTGAAAGGCAGAAGACAATAATCTATATGGCTGTAAAATATTAATGCACCAACAACCATATTTTACTCCCCAAGTGTTACATGTGATACTAGGATGTTAATGCTTTCTCTATTTTTCTCCATTTGTCCTACACTTTCCCACTTAATGATGTGGCACCTTCTGCTGATCTTCTGGAAGGACTGTTTCTGCTTTGCTACTTATTTGCAGTTCCAAGAAACTGTAAAGGGGGGGATGTGTGTTACATTGCAGAATGACAGCTGCTACACTTAAGCCCCAGTTTGACCTGCTAAGGGTCCAGAAATCTGGAGGTGGACAAAGCAAACAGATTGGGTATAAGAAGTCCCTGGGTATGAGAATGTCTAGCAAACTCTGACTATGTAAGGAGGGAGAGGATTGTTACAGAAAATATCCTTTAGTCCAGGGAAGGGGAGAAGCATGAGAAAATAAGTCAGAGTAATTCTGCATTAATTACGCTAGGCATAAGTTGATCTGGATAACTGCTTTGGCAGGCTTTCAATTATGCATGTGCTTGCATGTTAAAGAAATGCTTTGCAGTATCTTACATTAAACTGAGCAAATTTATACTGTGTGTTAAGATGTAGTTTGCTTTGTCTCAGAATAAAAGATGAATAGCTGGATTCACACACTGAATTAAACTATAAACTATATTGAACAAACCTTTAAGGCAAAACCCAATAAACCACACCATAGCTAATCAGATCATTAAATCACCTTTTCATTAATTTAAATTTCTTGCAGATCATATAGGGTCTGAATGGGGTATATGACATCATCCCAAGACATCAATTTAATGCCAGGCAGACAATCCACTTGGCATAATACTCAAAATGGAGTTAAATAATAAACTGAATAAACTGTTGAATGATTCCTGGAAGTAAAGGCTACTTTTTGACAATCTATTCGAATGATGGTCAGAGTTTTCAGCTTATGTTTAATATCCACAAAGCAATATAAGGGGGGGGGGAAACAATATTACCACATGATGGGATGTGCCACTTATTCAGCACTTTTCTTTTCAACATCCATCACAATGATGGTAAATAAAATATCTTTCAAACATTTGTCAACAATAATATCCACACTGAATGCATTAGTAGAAGCAATAAAAGCAAACACATTCTCAGACTTACAGGAACACATTCAGGTACTCCTTCTTCTATCAAACACCTTTTTATCCCCCCAAAGTTTTTATAAATTAGAAGTAAGTGTAAAGCAGTACTGCTGAAATGAGTGTGAATAAAAATGCAGTCCAGTTTAGGTTTATTTAAAAAAAATGGGAAGAGAATTAAAATGCTGACAGAAAAGAATTCAAGATAAGTATCACTTTTACTTAAAGTAACATTGGAAATAAAAGATGACCCCGCTTCATGCTAAATTATAACCTTCAGCAGACATGAATCTGAATGAAAGAAATATGGATGTTGTCTTGCTTTGCACATAAAGATTCTTAGCAAATTGTAGGCTGTGTAAAAATCCAATCCAGGAATTCGGTTGGAGAACAAACTGATCAAGTATCCAAATAACCGTAAAAATCTCATTTACTTTGGAAAGTGAAACCAAGATTCAGCAGTCCATCTGCAATTAAAAGACAAAGGCCACCTTTGGGACAACCATGACCTGGATGACTGAGAATCTCCATAGGCATTTAATCTTCTGTAGCAGCTTTCTAGTGAGCTATAGGGAGTCTAAGAAGGAAGGAGAATCAGAACATTTCCTTTCTTCCCTGTGTTTACTTAGAACTCACTTTGACTGGTTAAAGCCAGAGAAATTCACTGGGCAGTATCCACTAAATAATAATTGCATAATATTCTAAATTTATACAAAGAGTCAAAATGGCAATGCTAGTCAGGAAAATATCATACAGTATATATGTGAGATAATTTTACATACTGCATAGGAAATTAGAAGCTTCTTCTTTCTATTTCTTTTTACTCTTTCCACATTTTTTCTTTTTCTTCTTCTGTGCTTGTTTTTATTAGATTGTGTTAGTTTTTATATCCTTTATAAAACTTTAATAAAAATGTGTTTTTTTTAAAAAAGAAAATGCTTAAACCTTGTTTTTCACCAAACGTTTTGCACAGTGTAATTATTTTCCCATTTTTTCATAAAATAAAGCTAGTACATTATAAATACTAATGAAAAATTTGTTATAGTCTTTGTTTTTGGTTATCTTGCTTCCTTAGAGAAATTCTTTCTCTAAGCTGTCCTATTAATGAATAATAGGAGCTGTTGAAAGAGCTTTTGATCAACCTTCTATAAAATACTCTGTATAAGAAAAGCTTTCATCTTGGCTTATCTGGGTACAAGAGACCAGGGACTCACTGTAAACTGCTAGCTTTGGGAAATAAAATAATAATTTTATCTCCTCCAGGTGTTGGTATTTATTGGTGAATTTTCCACCACAACCAGAACTAACCTTATTTAACTTTTGTGCCCAGGTGAGGCTAGCCAAGTATTGCCATCTGTTGAAACTGTTTGATTATAAACCTTTTAAAAAAATGAAGTAAAGGCACCCGGAGATAAAAGCACAACAAATGGAGCAGGTATTAGTATTGGACTATACTGGAAGGTCATCAAAATGTCTTTTCTTTCAAGTTTCCTATCTCTAAAACCAAATATATTTTAAATAACACTTAATTTTTCTATAGGGCTGATGGATATTGGATTCTCACAGTCAAAGTCATATTGCTTTATGGGTATAAGAACAAAATGTTCTTTTGTTTCTGGACTCTGGGTAAATACATTAGTGTTCCATTAAGATCCAGATCAACAGCTTTCTAAATGTACAGTAGGTATTATTTATGCTCCAGAGAAACAAAACAGTTTTGATTTCCCCTTCACCTTTAGTTAATGCACATATTCTCTGATTCTCTGGGAGTTCCTGTTGTCCCCATTGATGTGACATCCTACAGGAAGCCATGTCTTCCTCTAAGTCTGTCACTTATCCATGCAAACACCCAAACACTCTGTTCTTCTGTAAGTGACAAAACAGGGGAGATAACTTAGCTTCTCATATGGATATTTCCCATAGTAAAAGCTAAGATGAAAAAAAAGATAAGGGGACAAGGAAGGTAGAAATTTAAAACAATAAAAAGTCTGATGAAAAAGGGAAATTGGACAATGAGTGGTAACCCAAGATGGATTTAGACAGCTTTGGGTGCTGAAGATATGTTGTTGATTTTAACAAAGAGTAATGTTGGGTTGGACTGAGCAGGGTACAGTACTAAAGTCTTGTCAATTGGAGGACAGCCTGAAATGTTCTGAAGTGGAGGTGGCTAAGATCCAAAGAGGAAAAGACACTCTTCCTCTCTTTGCAGAATTTATTTAAGGGAAGCTGAAGAGAGAACAGCAAAGACCAGCTTCTACTGCCTCTAGAGACAAAGCCAGTCCCAACCTGAAAGATGGAATCCAGATCACATATCTAATCCTTAATTTCTAAATAAAGGGTAGGATATTTAGAAATAGATATGTGTATATGTATGCTAATCTAGTTCTGCAATTTATAAATATTTTTAGTATAAGCCACTGTGGTTATCAGGCAAGAGAGCAGCCAGAAGAGAGAGTGAAGAATGGATCACGGTTCATCTATCTAGTTGTAAAACACTTTTCCAAAGGAAGATTGTGAAAGCCAAAAGTAAATTCTCCTTTGTTTTATTTGCTGAGGGGAAAAATCACAAGAGTCATTTTGCACTGTCTTGTATCAAATCCTGTGAACCCACAGACATCCCCATGACAGAGATATATAAAGGCCAGTTATAACTCAAATATCCCCTCTTCTGCTCTTCCCCACTAGAGAAAGCAGAATAAATTTTATTTTAAGAAAGCAGTTGTGTTGAGTATTCCTTTGGTTTTGTGTATTAGCCCTTCTCATTTGTCTTTCTTTCTTCCTGTCTTAAAACAAACACTAGGAACTGGTTCCAAGTAATGGCCTCAATGGTATGGTTAAAATCAGACTTAACATTTCTAAAACCAGACTATATTAACAATAATATGATACAATTGACTAACCAGAGCCACTAAGGCTAGGGGTGAAGAGACTCCATAGCTGAAGCTCTATGCATAGAAATGTAGCATATACAAGGGGATAAAACCATCAAAGTCATCTTTATCATTCCATACCTGGAATCTATGACATCTTCAGAAAATCTCACCACCCTGCCATCAGCTGATTGCCTTTGTTGACCAAGCAGTCATTAGGAATGATTTATCATTTACTGAAAAGCCAGTATAGTGTGTTATTTGTTCATCTGGATTACTGCCATTTTGCTATAGGTCCCTCAGTGGAAGAATAAAAGGGAAGGCCAGTTTGAAAACCTTATTTTGCCTTCTGAAAGAAAACAACATCTGTGCATCATAAGCAGCAGAACATTAAATTTGGCAGAGCAAGGCCTGTAGTTTATCACCTTGGCTCACATGAGTAAGTATCACTTCCATCAAGGGAAAGAAGGGTGTGGACATAAATCAAGAAGCTAAAGAGGCATAAAAAATGTATAAGTACAGCAGGAAGGTACAAGCAGCTTAGCATTTAGTTAATAGGGCTCCCAGATCTGGGCTGTAAAGTTCTGAATAAACTTTAAATATGTTTTATTATTTTTATCGGGATAGAAAGGGAAGGGTAGGTAGAGGTATAACATGGGGTAAAAAAACAAGGATTAAACCAAGGGTAGGGGTAGATACAATAATGGGGTTAACCCCAACACTAAATCAACGCTTTAGCAAGCAGACTATCGTCCGGGTATACATATTAAGTATACATGATTAACATAGTACTAAAAAGCTATATTAGTAAATTTATCACTATTAATGGTAAAAACTTAAGCCAATACATATCATTCATTCTATAAGTAACAATAATCAATATACTATTAGTGATGTATTACTAAGTAAATATAGTTAAATATAAATATCAATATAACGCTTTTAATTATAATTAATTATAGTTAAATGTAAACATCTAACCAAAAAGTTTAAAAATAATATTCAAAAGAAAATACATCATTTATCTTATTTAATTTCATCATCCTTTTTCATTCTATCTTATTGCTAACCATTGATAAAAATTTTCCCATGTTTTAAAGAAAATTGTGTCTTCTTTCTCTTTAATTTCTAAAGTTAGTCTATCCATTTCTGCACATTCCAATATTTTCATAATAATAGTCTGGTCAGGTGGTATCTTTTCATTTTTCCAAAATTGGGCAAATGCTATTCTCGCGGCTGTTAATATATGTAAGATTAAATATTCATTCTCTTTTCCGTAATTAGATCTTAATATTCCTAATAAAAACAATTCCGGTTTAAATTCTATCTGTATCTTAGTCATCTTTTCTAGCCATTTATGAATTTTAAGCCAATATATCTTTGCATTAGGACATATCCACCAGATGTGATAATAAGTTCCTGGTTTTTGTTTACATTTCCAACACATATTTGATACATTTTTAAACATTTTCTCTAGTCTAACTGGTGTCATATGCCATCTATAAAACATTTTATATAAATTCTCCTTATATGCGGCCGCTTTAGTAAGTTTCATATTTCGATCCCATAGTTTTTGCCAATCTTCTAAGTCTATAGAATATCCAAAATTCTTAGCCCATACTATCATTGTTTCTTTTACTTGTTCTTCTTCCATCTTCCATCTTAGCAAAAATTTATAGAGTTTTTTAATCAAATGTTCATCAGTTTTTAACAATATTTTGTCTAACGGTGTCTGTTCTTTATAAAATCCTGTAGACTTTATATCTTTTTCATATCTTGTCTGAATTTGCAAGTAAGACCACCATGTTAAATCAATACCCTGTTGCTGAAGAATTTGTCTGTCTTTAAGTTTCCCATCTTTGTCCAAAATGTCTTTATAGCTAACAAGTTTATCATAGTTAATTAAATTTGGATAGGAAAAGGCTTCTATTGTCGAAATCCACTCAGGTATTTTCATATACATTTTATGTTTAATTTTTTCCCACTCTGAAAACAATACATTCCTTATAGCATGATTTTGAAAATATTTGTGTACTTTATTTTTCTCATACCACAAAAATGCATGCCAACCTAATTGCAAATCATGCCCCTCTAAATAAAGAAGCCTTTTGTTTCTCAATGTAATCCATTCTTTAAGCCAAAGTAAAATAGCTGCCTGATAATAAAGTCTCCAATCCGGGAGTCCAAGGCCCCCTCTGTCTTTAGAATCTTGTAATAATTTAATTTTAATTCTGGCTTTTTTACCTTGCCATATAAATCTAATTATTGTAGCGTTTAGTTCATCAAAGAATTTTTGATTTAACTTGACAGGGACTGTTTGAAAAAGAAAAATTAGCTTAGGTAAAATATTCATCTTAACAGTCGCTATCCTTCCTAATAATGATAATTGAAGATTTTTCCACTTCTCCAAATCCACTTTTATTTGTTTTAGTAATCTCTCGTAGTTGTCTTCTTTTATTGTTGTATGTTTTGAAGTTAAATAGATACCTAAATATTTAACTTTTTTCGCTATTTGAAGGTTTGTCTTTTTAGCGAATTGAATTTTTTGTTTATCTGTTAAATTCTTCGTTAATACTTTAGTCTTTTCCCTGTTTATCTTCAACCCCGCGACTTCTCCAAATTTCTCTATTTTCCGCAAGAGTTTAACAGCCGTCTCTAGTGGTTCCTCCAAAATAAAAACTAAATCATCCGCAAAAGCCTGTAGTTTATATTTTTGATCTTTTATCTCCAATCCTTCTGAATAAACTTTAGATGGCAGGAAAGGATGAACTCTTTCTGCATCTCTTTTGCATCATCTAGTGGTCATTTCAATTTTTGCAAAAAATAATAAAATAAAATAAAATAAAATAAAATAAAATAAAATAAAATAAAATAAAATAAAATAAAATAAAATAAAATAAAATAAAATAAAATAAAATAAAATAAAATAAAATAAAATAAATAAATAAATAAAATAAAATAAATAAATAAAATAATAAATAAAATAAAATAAAAATATAAAAAATAAATAAAATAAAATAAATAAATAAAAAAATAAAATAAAATAAAAAAATAAAAAAATAAAATAAAATAAAATAAAATAAAATAAAATAAAATAAAAATAAATAAATAAAATAAAATAAAAAAAATAAAATAAAATAAATAAAAATAAAATAAAATAAAATAAATAAATAAAATAAAATAAAATAAAATAAAATAAAATAAATATAAAATAAAATAAAATAAAATAAAATAAAATAAAATAATAAAATAAATAAATAAAATACAAATAAAATTAAAATAAAATAAAAATAAAATAAAATAAAATAAAATAAAAAGAAAAAATAAATAAAAAATAATCAAATAAAATAAAATAAAATAAAATAAAATAAATAAAATAAAATAAATAAAATAAAATAAATAAAATAAATAAAATAAATAATAAAATAAAATAAAATAAAATAAAATAAAATAAAATAAAATAAAATAAAATAAAATAAAATAAAATAAAATAAATAAAATAAAATAAATAAAATAAAATATAATAAAATAAAATAAAATAAAATAAAATAAAATAAAATAAAATAAAATCTTAATATATTATTAAGATGCAAAGGAAATTTCTTGGCTTTGTTCCATGCTATGTCTCCTAATACATTAAAGATTAAATACTTCTTTTCTTAAACCAGTATTAAACTACTCAAGGTTTATGTTCGGAAGAAAATTAGTTGCAATGACGTTTAGGCAAAGGAAACGAAGAAACTGGCTTTTCTACCTGTTTGCAGTTCATCTCTCAGCTTGGTTCTCAAATACTGATCTAAGCTCAACAAGCTTCTTCTTATAATTGTTATAACAGTTTATGAACCTCATCTAACCTCTGAGGAGTGTCGTGCCATTACTGCCTAAATTTCCAAGCACCAAAAGGAAAAAGAAAAGGTTCTGAGCAGAAAAAAGAAAAAAAGAAAAGAAAAGAAAAAGTAAGTTCAGGTTTTCCAAACTTAGAACAGGGGGAAGAGAACGTAAGAGAAATTGTTGAACTTTACGATAGATAGATAGATAGATAGATAGATAGATAGATAGATAGATAGATAGATAGATAGATAGATAGATAGATAGATAGATAGATAGATAGATAGATAGATAGATAGATAGATAGATAGATAGATAGATAGATAGATAGATAGATAGATAGATAGAGTAGATAGTGTAGATTGTGTAGATTGTGTAGATTGTGTAGATTGTGTAGATTGTATAGATTATTATTGTCACCTTCTTGTGCCCCCCCTGCCCCAGCCAGCCCTGCAGGCATCCAAGTTGCTTCCTTGTCCTTCCCTTCTCAGCTGTCACCATTAAGAGATTTCAAATTTTGGGACTTCCGGTTTTGCGTCACGGCGAGATGGACACAAGAAGACAGGGCTCTGCCCGAGTTCGCTCTGCTGAGGGCCCTAAAAAGGGTCTAAAGTCGCCCCAAAGAGGTGATGAAGAAGGAGGGGTGTCTTGTCGATCACAGAGAGATGGCGGTCTTTCCGTTCAATCTGAGAAAAGCCCTCCAAACCGGCAGGGGAAAGACTGGCTACATTCCTATGGCCAGCCATTAGCTGCTGACAACCAAAGAAGAAAAGCACCAATTAACACATTGTAAACAGCATGTTTGGAACTGGGTGAGAATGTTGATCTTTTCTTTACTATTTTACAACTGAATTTCCTGGGAAAGGCTCCCAAGAAGCTAAAAAACTCTGAATGTGAATGGAAGTGGCATTTTGATTTCTATGTGGGACAGAAATATACAATATTGAAGTGGAAGTAACATAAAGCTACAGTTTTGAAATTTGAGAACTGAGATAATTATTAAGATTTTCTCTTTGAAAAAAAACATTGAGGTGAAACATAAGAAATCAATCCTTTGTTTTAAGAGTGGAAAATGGATTTTGAATGACATCTAGTGATGGATCTGAGTACAGCACTATAACTAGCTTCCTCCCTGCTTGGTGATTCCTAGCCTAAGGGAGAACAGCTGGCAATAAAGGAAAATATTTTTGGCATACTTATCAACCTGACATTGTTGGACTATAAACACTCACTGAGCTTGGACTTTTAATCTCAAGAGCTAGTGGAAGAGAAAAAAAACCTTGTTGTTTGATTACGTCTGGCTGGGAAAGACTTTTGAGCTGCTTTCAGGGAGGTTGAACACTTTGAACATTTTGAACATTGTGGATTATAACCTTGCCTGACTGACAATTTTTGGATGCCTGAGACAAAGGATCACTATAAAATATTGCTTTGGGGACTGGACCTGTATTCTAAAATCTATTGCATTATAAAGGCTGCATATAAAGACCAAAAAGCTAGAGGAAACTTTGTTTTACTCTTACTGAGATTGGTGATATTAGAGGATCTCCAGGAATGATGCCTCAAGAAAAAACAAATATCTTTCAGAAGGAAATATACTTTACACTACAACTAATTCACCAAACAATTGTTGCATACAAAGAGGACATAAAAAGAAACCACAATGAGACTAAAAATAATTTAGATAATATAAATGAGCAAATCTCCAAATTAAATCTACAACTAGAAAGTTCCCAGACAATGATTACAAAGTATGAACAAATAAACCAGAGATTGGAAGATGAAGCAGAGCAAATAGACCTAGAGACGGAAGAGATGAAAGAAGGGAAATATAAACTACCATACACAAATAAAATACTGCAAGACCTACGCATAACAATGAAATTGCAAAAGACCCTTTATCATTTAAGTTTGCAAGATGCACCTGATGACAAGGAAGAAGATTTTGGGGAATGGAACATAGAACTATCAGAGGAAATGTTACAATTTGGGAGACAAAAGATGAGGGGAGAAATTGAGGGAGAAGGAAGGTGGGAGTTGCTTAAGGAACACAAATGGGTGAAATTCCCTCTCAAAAATACCCTACCTAAATTGTTTTCCTCGTGCCAAGCAACTTTCATAAAAATAGAAAGAAAATTCCTGGGCGATTTAATTGCCTTGGCTTGGAAAACTACTTGGCAAAGAAAGAAAGCGAGAGTTAGATTTTAAAAATAGAAGATTTGACCTATTAGAGGGAGCATCATATGACCGGCTTTGAAAAAAGGAACTGAAGTTATGACCATTTTTCATAGTTGTGATGTGTTGCCATTTAACTTCCATTGTTGGTACTTTATATGCTCTGTGATTATTTATTCTTTTGTTCCCTTTTATATTTGTTTATTCTTAAAATACCTCATTTCTAAATACTGATACTGATGTAGTTTATACATATTGTTTGAATCATATTTTTTCTACTTGAGCAATACCAAAGATGAACATAATATGCTCGGAGAAGAGATGTCGCCTAACTGTTTCTAATATATCAAGCATAATGACAATTAGTCTAATTGGCCTATCTTTAAAGGAATGGGATCCTACTCCTACAGTGAAAAGATGGTTAAGGATAAATCACACAGCTGATGATGCTCAGATAAAAGGGAAGAAAATTGCATGTGAGGACGCCAATCAAGAAGCAATATGGAAATATCTTAAATAACAGTTTTATTGTTTTTTGTCGTATTATTTAATATTTGTCTTATTGACAATTGTTAAGTCTGGCATGTTACACAACAGATGCCTATTTGCTTGAATTCTAAAGCCCCAGAGCACTTTGGCTTCTTCATTTTCTATGACTTTCTCTATTCAATGGTCCCACCTATTGTAAATGATATTTATTGCAGATCTTCCAAGGCACCATTGTTGCTACTGTTGTTTGTAGTTAGTCTTTGCAATCTTTTTACAGCAGCTAACTAGGTGATTCATTGTTTCTTCAGCTTATTTGTAGAGGCAGCCCTTGCTATCTGTTGCTATCTTCTCAATTCTGGCTTTGTATGATCTTAAGGCTTGGTCTTGTGCAGCCAGAATTAGCCCCTCTACCTCTTTCCTCAACTTTCCTGTTCTTAGCAATTGCCAGGTCATGTCATTTTTTGTTTTCCATTCTACTTTTTAAAGTTTACTAACCATGTAATGCTTTGTCTTTCCATGCCTCTTTTCTGTTTCTCATTTAGTCTTTCTTGTAGGCCAGTTTGGTCTCTCTAGTACTCAGTAGGCTTTCCTGGTATATTAACTTCAGTGCATCTTCTTCACTATTCATCAGATATTCTTCCAATGTCCTATTTTCTTCTTCAACCATCTGATGTACTTGCAACATTCCATGCCCACCTATTTGCCTTGGTACATTGAGTCTATTATTATTAAATTTATTTGTTGCCCTTCTCACTATAAGGCTACTCTAGGCAGCTTCATGGATAATAGGAAACCCATGAACAATATAATAGGGAAATCATGGGAAACAAAGTTTGCAATGATGCTTCTCCAATTTCCCAATGATGCTCTTGCATCACATTTGTCAATAATATCACATGATGTTAGGCTCATGGATTTATAGATAAAGCATCTGAACATTAAGAAGAATACACAAGACTTAATGTCAATCACACTATCAAGAAAAGAGCATATCACCAAAATAAATTTTGGCCTTGATAAGAGGAGACAAAAGGAATTGTGCTGAATTATCTGTTCTTCTCTTCCTGCTGCTACAGTTTTTTCCCCTCCCATAGTTCTATTTTATCCTTTTCCTAAATTAATCTGTGAATAATTACACCAGCATGAATTAGAATAGGCCATTGTGCCAGGTCATCGCAGACTAAGTTCAGTTGAGAGCAATGCCAATGTGAATTAATATGTGAATATTTCAGGAACTGCAACATTGCTAGGGGAGGATGGCTTTTTTAAAGCAGATTGTAAATAGTTGCTAAATTATAAATAGTTTGGTCTAAATTATAATCTTTTACTTGCAAAATCAAAGAAAAATATAAAAGCCGTGATTATCTCTAAAAAATAAAATATTAAGAACTGAAACTCAGAATTACAATAATTCATGCATAGAGCATGTAGGAAAAAGAAAGGGAATAGAGGGGAAAATGTAAGAAAAGAAAAGAGAATTCAGTATTGTCAATCGGTATGTAATCTGAGTTCAGAAAAAAAATCTTCACTTAATATATTTATCCATTTGTGCTGCTGGGACAATCAATCAGGAAAACCCTTATGAATATAACTAATAAATAGTATCCATATTTGATTAAACCTATTCTTCATTATAAGATATTTCTATCATGGCCCCATTGGATCCTGGTTCAGAGGAGGTGGAGGAGGTGGAACTGGGACCATATGACGGAGATGGCACGTCTCCCCTGGATTGTCCAGAGAGCCCAGGGGCTGAGGACGTTGTTGTCCCAGGTCCCTCCCGCATTGGAGGAATTAGTCTACCAGACAGGGAGAGCCTGCCTTCACATATGCAGGGGGAAATTGGCTGCAGAAGGGCAGAGGCAATGAGAGACAACAGATCCCTCTGACAAGGAACAGTTGCCTCCCCAACCTGATTTGTGGGCATGGAGAGTGGAGCAGAAGGAAGCTCACAGGAGGTCTGAGAGGCTGTTCACAAGGAGGCTACCCCACCTGTCCTCACAAGGAACACATGGCTTGGGGTGATTTAACAACCTGCCAGAGGAAGGTTTGCTCATCAGGAATAATTGTTTGTCTCAGCACTACTCTGAATTTTGGAAACCTGAGTTGGAAACCTTCAACTCATGTTTCAGCCTTTGGATTTGCCTGCCCTGTTGTGCAGACTCTGACTCTGGATTGTAGCTTACAGACTTTGTTTTGCAAATTCTGCACTTGGTTTGTGGACTTAGACTTTCTTCCTGTTTGGGGACTTGGTTCTGGTGGATCCAGCTGGTGGGTCCAGGTTACATTGACTGTGAGTAGCTGTTTTGTGGGGAAACGTAGTGTGGAGGTTTACCAACACCCCTGGAGGGCCATCTGTCATGGTTTAGTGATGCAATAAAAAACTTTAATGGTGCCTGCATTTTCCTATGCAACCTGGGTCAGAACAATTTCAAACTTTTTTATTGTTGAATTTTGTGTGTTTGGGTGTCAAATGACATTAATCTATGTGCAGGGATATAATATGTATTTTTTCTAGTGGATATAGAATATTTGCCAAATTACAGAAGTCACATTTTGTCTTCTTTAATGGATTTAAGAAATGTTGCTGCTATTAGTCTAGTTATTACTATTACTAAAAAAACAAGACTTCTTAATATGTGGCACACTTAAATTGTTTAAAGTAGTGATAAACAATCATTTTTAGGTGTGAGTTACATTGATTGTCTCAGGACTATTTTGGAGCTGCATTAATGAGTAAAATTGATAGATGGAGCCAAGAAATACACATATGCACAATCATATTCAGTATGTCTCACATGTTCAAACATTTCCATCTAGTCTTGTTGCTTCTCCTATACACAAAGACAGCCTTTCAGTCATGCATATGTATGAAAAGAGAATTCTCTGATTTGGGAAGGAAGTATTAATTCCCCTGCAGCAGTCCCACTGAATGGTTGGTTACTAGTTGTTACTATTACTAATGGGGAAGTAGTACATCTGTACAGGGAAGTAGTACAGAAATAAGGAAAGGTAGAAGTTGAAAAAGACTCCGTGGCCACAGGGAGATCACCAGAATGCAGTAGGTGGTCCTAGGTTACAAGTTGTTGACATGTTATATAGAGTCTTAATGCATTGTCATGATGCAAGGATCCACTATGAAACTGGAGCATACTATTTTGCCAAGAGGTCTCTGTTCCACTATCCAGTCACTTCCAGTGACTTTTTGTATAGTTTCTCCATAGAACACACCAAACACTAATGATGTCCTTGAAATTATAGCCATGAACAGCTATGAAAAGGACCCCAGCAGATAGAAAAGATTACAGTGCCTTTACCATAGGCATTAATCAAGCTAATTAAATAGATTTTCTGAGTTTTATCAGTATGCAGCAATTTGTTGTGTAAATATGCCTCAAAAGACTTTCTATGGAAAAAGCTAAGCCTTGAAATAGGATTGGTAGTTGGGCTTTTTTGTACTTTTTTTCACCTTAAAAATGCAGTGGGTTTTTTTTTAGTGTAAAGAGCTTACTTGTGCAATGCATTTGTCCTTGAGACAAAAAGCCTTTTCTACCTAAAACCTAAACCAATATTATACTGGCATATGGAGCTTCCCAACAGGCTCTTAATCAAGTTTATTTGTTCAGATGCTCAAAAGCTTTCATTCATTGCTTTGTTTATCATGCATAGCCTTATTTATTTGCTATAGCCAATTATTTCTTAGTGCAGTCATGAAGGTTCAGTTAAAAATACAATATATAAATACAACAAAGGAAAGGATCTTCAAAAACTCCTTGCTTTTTGAGTCAAGTTATTGTGTGTTGTCCCTTCTTTCTCTCCACTCTCATCTTTTCAGACCATATTTGATTCTGGAACAAGAAAAAAAGAAGGGAAGTATCATCAAACTTAAAAATAGAAATCTGAAACAGAAGTGATCAGATGAGCTCAAGACTGAAAGCAACTATTGTTCAGATTCATAGCTAGGGAGAAAATCCAGGGGATTAGCTACAGATAAGCTGAAAGACATAAACTACATTGGCTATTGCTATCATAGATCTGTGCATGCCAACAAATTCTGCCACCCTACCCCAAGCAAGGAGGTGCAACAGTGGAGGAAAACATTTTGTGCTCGAGCTGTCCGACTGTATTCTGTTTTGTGTGCTTGCCACAAACAAAACTAAATAACAATCAAGCAAGCAGGATTCACTCCAGGTATATTTATGTAAGATTACTGCCTTAGTATTCCAACTGTGTAGGTGTAAATCAGTGCTAAGTTGGCTGGTTTGAATCAATATGCAGTAAATAAAATGCTCATATTTGAATGTTGACTTTTATTTATCAATTAAAAAAAAACATGTCATGTTTCTCAATCTTTAAAAAGTTTGCAATGTGACTAGCAACCACATTTATTTCTGTAAAATGCCATCCACAATCATCAACATCAGTTCCAAGGGATGCGAAATAAAAACAGAAAGTTTCTTAGCAAAGACAGAGCACTGGCAACAATCACATCAACATTCAACAAGTGCCTCTGTTATGGATCCCTGCACAGAATAATTTGTTATGCTGAAAAGAATGAACGGATGTACTTTAATCTACCTTTTTGCCTTTCCTAATATGCAGAACTATCATTAGCTCTTGTGTTCCATCTGGCTTATGCTATAGAAGAGAATTCATGTTCAATGAAGCAGGGAGAAAGAAGGCAAGAGCCACACTGGTATTGAACTAACAAACTTTAATGATAAACCCGAGGCTGATAAATTGACTTATCTAATTTAAATAAGAAAACAGAGTCCCCCGTCCCCCCACAGCACTCTTGTGGAAAATGAGGACAGGGGGTGATTGAAATGTTAATACATTTCTTCATGGAAGTGATTTTTATTTAGGACATGCTTTGAGCTATAATTCTCATAAAACAATAATGAGATATTCTAGGACTTATGATCCCAAATATCTGGCTGTATATTAAAGTTCTCTTCTAGAAGAGGAAAGCATTAGTGGGAGAGACAGGAGGGGAAAGAGGGGGGGGGAAACTAACCAAATTTGCTAGTCTACTCTCACGAAACAAACTGGAACAATTTTGTCATTTTAGTTCCACTATATGGTCAAATTGAATCTCCAAATGACTTCCTTTTGTGAGAGAAGATTTCAGAATCTCATGCAAGGGGCTTCCATCCTCCAATCTTTAAACAGGGCCTCAATTCTGTCTTGACTTTCTTTTGGTTAAAAAAATGTATACAGTTTTGCTGAAATTTGGACAGTGGGAATATCAAGTGACACGATACTTCTTCTTCAAGTCACTCGGAAAGCATGTATCATAAAGAAAAAAGGAAAAGAAGATGGCTGATCAAAGAATGAAGAAAAGGTCAACATCTAAGGCATTCTAGCCTCCCTTTTTCCTGACTGATTTGCCTTCCTTATTGACATCACTAAAGTCTCTGGTTAAAATACCTTCTCAAATGTAACCAGATGTCTAAAGCAAATGAAAAGTTATATCCTCTAATTGCTGAGTCAGCAGAAAAGGATGCTTGCATAAATTGTGCTACTGTTATGACCAAAACCAAGTCTTCCTCCAGAACAAGTCTGGCAGGTTTTGAGGCTCTTATAGTTTTAGCACAGGACAAATTAAAGAAAATGGTAAATGAATAATTTATGAAAGAATTTCCCTTTCTTTTTTGCTCCCACTGAGCATCATCTGTCAGTGGGGAAAACACCTGTACCAATTCTCCTTACCAGGTGGTGTGGTGAGATTGAGTGAGTGTCTGGGATGGACTATTCAGCTATGGAGTTACAGTGTGTGAGTTGGGTGGTCATATAAATCTATTTAATATATAAATTCAAGTTGGCCAGATGACATGTCACAGGGATGGAGATGTCCACTTTTATGCCCTGCCAATTAGGCTATTTCTGAGCATGATTGGATTATTTTGAAAGAGAGCCAAATCTGTGTCCATAAGTAACCTGTGACTTATGGTATGTAGGAAGGACATATTTTTGATACTCCTAATGCCTGACTAAAACACACACACATAAATACCTGTTTAATCAACAATGTGTGTGTGCTTGCTGTTATCCTGTAAATTATGGACAGTTCTCAGCAATTCTATGAACCAGGTCTCTCCACTATAAATGCATATTTTTGCCTATAAAGTTTTATTCTGTTGCTATAGCAAAGCCATACTGTTGGGAGACTGTAAACTGTATGTTTAAACAGATTTTCTATACACATTCAAGAAACCTGCTTTCCCAAAATTTTGCTCTTATCAGTTACTCCCTCCTTCTTCACCCCACACCTTTTCTCCCACTTCTCTGTGCTGTGACCTGGACACGTTAACCTACACAGAGGAGAATGTGGGGTAAAGCAAGAGAAAATGCTCCTAGGGCTTCCCACAAGGGCAGATGATGGCTTACCACAGCAAGTACAAAAGCATATTTTAAGCCTGGGAACCAAGAAAACATCAGTAAGATATCCAAAATCAGTTCCTATATAATTTCCTAAAGTATAAGAAGCAAAGAAGAAGAAAGGCATGATTCTATTCCAGTAGAGCAGGGAGTCTCCAAACTTGACAACTTTAAGACTTGTGAACTTGAACTCTCAAAACTTTCTCAGCCAACTGCGGAATTCTGGGAACTGAAGTCCACAAGTCTTAAAGTTGCCAAGTTTGGAGACCTCTGCTGTAGCATGTAAATAGAGTTCCAGTCACACTTTTGAAGTGAGTTTCTATCAGTTTTGCAAGGTAGATTAGACCAGGGCTTTTCAACTGGTGGTACGCGTACCACTTGTGGTACATTAACAAGTGGCAGGTGGTACGCAGCCCTGCCTAGCCAAGTGTAGTGGGGGAGGGAAAGAGCCAGTGCAGGCAAGGACTTACTGTGAGAGAGTCCTCCAGAACTGCAGAGTGGATGGGGCGAGGCAAAAGCCCCAGGCTCACTTCTGGCTCACCCTCCCCCATGAGAAAGGAGGAGGAGGGGGCGGAGACAGGAGAGACTATAAAAGGAGGCAGTTTGGGTGGGAGAGGGAGAGAGAAAAAAAGCAGCAGCCTTGGGAGGAGGCAGAGTCAGCTCTAACCGCACCGAAGGGAAAGAAAAAGGAGGAGGAGGGTGGTGGGGAGAGAGGAGAGGAGATCAAGCAGGCCAGCCATGAGCCAATCTACAACTGCTGTGGCAGCCCCTGTGCTGGCAGCAGCAAACAGGCAAGAAATGCAGTGGGGGAGGGGTCGCCCTCCAAGAGGAATGAAAAAAGGCAGCAATGGCTGGAGGTGAGGCACAGAGGAGGGAGGGAGATGGAGAGTGGAAGGATTCTTATGTGCTTTTGTGACTTTGAAGTTCTGGGATTTGTGCAATGTGGGCTTTGTGTTCTTAAGGAGTGTTTGGCAATTTCTATTTGGCTGATGCCTGATGCCTGGTGTTAGCTTCTATTGCTCTGCTATTGTTAGCTGTACATTTTGCTGCAAGGGATTTTGAAGTATTTTTCTCCTGAATGGATTTTGCCTGTAGCATTCCTTTACTTATGAATGGAGCCATTTGGAGAGGCTGCCTTAGCCGGCAGCCAGTACTTACTACATTTTTTTCTTCCTTAAGTGCCGGCTGCGCTCCTTAACTTTCCTTTCTAGCCAGTAGCTAATTCTTAAAGGGGAATGTGCCTTTTTAAGCTAGTTCACTCAGCAGTTTGTCTTTTCAGTCTCCGGAGGCTTTTCCTTGTTTGATGAATATATGGAAGAGGGAAAATATGGGGGGGGGGTTTCAAATTCTTCCTTCAGAAGGAGATGGGAATGAGGAAGAGGGAGGCAGGGAAGGAGGGAGGCAGGGAGGGACAGAAGTCCTGCCTTAGCACTTGGCCACCAGCAGCCCTACCATTGACTTTGCTTGTCAAAAGGTTGCAAAAGGAGATCACATGACCCTGGGACACTGTGACCATCATAAATATGAATCAGTTGCCAAGCATCCAAATATAAATCACATGACCCTGGGCATGCTGCAATGGTCATAAGTGTGGAAAATGGTCATAAGTCATTTCAGTGCAATTGCAACTTTGAACAGGGTTTTTTTTTGGTCATCAAGTTTTTGACACCTTGCTAGGTGGTACTCAAATATCGCCATATCCTAAAAATGGTACAATTGGTGAAAAGGTTGAAAAGCCCTGGATTAGACAGGAAGCATGGCCAGATCAGTTAATTTTACTTTATTGTAAGGTTACATTAACAGAATATTGCAAGCCCGAAAGTGCATTTCTCTTCCATCCCATTCTCTTTATAATCCAAAAATTAGGGAGGGTCCCTTCTGACCTGCTTGCCCTTCCTACATTTCTGCTGGAAGGCTAAGTTGCCTTTTATCTGACCATTCCCCTGGCTGTGACTCTTCTCCCAAGTATGTCCCATATATTATTACAGTTTCCTAGTCTAGCTTCCCTGGCTTTGTGAGACAATTTCCAATGAGTAGCTGAAAGAAGGAGCTGCCTTCAGCTGCCAATAGGAGCTGAGGTGTAATGCATTAAACAATCAAATTTCTATTGGGGACAAAAAAGGAAAATGAAGAAGAAAAAACACATAATTTTAAAGCTGGAAGAACTAAGGATGGTTCTAAGCGGCCTCTGCTATAAGCTTGAGATGAAACACAAGAAACATCATGAGGACGTGACATTTAAAAAGAATGGGGCATGTTTGTGCCACAGCTAGAGGGATGTGAGAATGAATCCACTAAAAGCACTGAGGTGATGGTTTGTGAACCCAATATAGCTCAGGGCACTATTAAAACTTTGTTTAGGTAGGAAATGAAGCCTGAATGAATTTAATGATATGACAGAAAAAGCCATACAAACTAACTGAATTTTGGCAAACCGACTAAAGGAAATTACCTCCAACAGGTTTGTTGGTGTTATTATATCTAATTACGCTTATAGAAACATATTTTTTATAATTCAATAATTCCAAGTTATATCATTATTCACACCTTTGGACAGTGTGAAAAATTAGACATAGTATAAAATCTCCTTCCAGATTACTTTTGAAATGTTCGTCCATAGCAAACATTTGGTCTGTTTGGAATTCAAAATATAATAGATTAAATGTATTACATTGATTAAAAATAATGATATACTACTCCCCCAAAATGTATTTTGATCCTTTTTCTCATGCCACATTGATACAATAGACTTTAATATTGATAAAATAAAACTTATATATAGAAAATTTGGATGAATGCTAGGATATTTGGTTGATATTCAATTATTGTATGATAATGATGAATTTGTATTGTTTTCTGTGATCAAAAATAAATATCATTTGTCTATTGCTACCTATTGGCAGTATTTACAACTACACATTTTTCTGAAAACTCAGTTTGGACCGGTGACATTTTCACCTTTAGTAATACCAAATTATTAGAAGTAATTACTAAAACAATTGATAAATATGCCTCATTTATAGAATCCTATCACATTTATATAAAAATGAATGAGTAAATCATCATGTGCTTGGAAATGGAGTAACAGTTGGTTAAAACAGTTGTTTTTCTAATATTCTAAAGTTGCTATGTTCTGAGAAAAAGGCATTTACCTCTTAGCAATAACACTTAGACTTATATACCACTTTACAGCCCTCTCTTAGCGGTTTACACATTGGCCCCATCAATCTGGGTTCTCATTTTACTGACCTCGGAAGGATGGAAGGCTGAGTCTACCTTGAGCCAGTTAGCATCGAACTGCTGGTAGTTGGCAGAAGCAGACTGCAATGCTGCATTCTAACCACTGCACCACCACGGCTCATTTGATACATAATTTGACTTATAGAGGATTTAATATTTTTAGGCATACACATTAAATAGATAGATAGATAGATAGATAGATAGATAGATAGATAGATAGATAGATAGATAGATAGATAGATAGATAGATAGATAGATAGATAGATAGATAGATAGATAGATAGATAGACAGACAGACAGACAGACAGACAGACAGACAGACAGACAGATAGACAGATAGATAGATGATAGATAGATAGATAGATAGATAGATAGATAGATAGATAGATAGATAGATAGATAGATAGATAGATAGATAGATAGATAGATAGATAGATAGATAGATAGATAGATAGATAGATAGATAGATAGATAGATAGATAACTGCTGAATAACCACATCCATATTAAAAGAAATTGTCAGTCACAGAATGGAAATGGTTCTCCATGCTCTTCTACTTCAACATTTGAAAGATAAATTTCCGGCTCCAATTCCCCTTGAATTGAACAAGTAGACAATGGCATAAAATATGGCAATCCATTATTTTGGATTCTGTGAATCTATAATCCACAGAAACAATTCTGTATAACTGCATATATGTATTTTAAAAATAAAAATAAATTCTAGTTGTGCAACTTACTTAAGTAGAAGACTAAATCTCCTTCAGATAATTTAGTTTTTTTAAATTTAGGATATTGAGCTTCTCCGTGCATGAACAATAGTTGAATAATATTTACTGAAATAAATAAAAATAATCTCAAACTAAATCAAAGTATAAATTGTAAATGAATTGCTTATCCGGTGAAAATTGTCATGTTATCTATTCACTCATTATTCTTTTCAAATGATTACAATGTTTTCCTTTGTTTCATTATACACTACCACTATGCTCAAAATAAGTCATTCTTGATACTAAAATCTTGAAAAAGTAGTCACTGTTTAGTTATCTGAATATATTTCTGTTTTTTTAAATTGATTTCTAAAAACCAAGAGTGTAATAATAGATTTTCAGCATTTACAAGGAAGTGTGACCAATGTGGGATGTGTTCATATTATACTGATCAGTGGTGAGATTCAAATAATTTAATAACTGGTTCTCTACAGGGGGAGTGGTGGAGGGGTGCTGCCATGAGGCAGGTGGGGGAGGGGGAAGCTGCCCCATGCTCCCCGCTTACTGTGCTGAAGGGCCCCTGCAGCCAGGCCTACCACGCCCCAACACCTGTCACACCTCGCCTGTTCGGTAGTGACTTCTCCCACTTTCTCCTTCTTTCTCCTCCTTTGAACAATCCTTCGCTGCCATTGCTGCTTTTTCAGTCCTAGATCTTGGTTTGTCTGGAGCCTGTGCAGAGGGTCTTTGGAAACAAAGACCTGCAGTGATTGGGAGGGGTGGAAACCATTCCCTTCACTTTTGGACCGGCTTTGAAATGGGCTGGAAGGAGTGGCCTGAGGACTCCAATCTGGCTTTGCAGAAAGCAAGGGGATTGGAGGCACATGAATGCATGCCAGACTGGCATCTCAAAAAAACCAGTTTTTTTTTTCCTCCGCTGCTAGATTTCGCTGTCATACTGTTTAAGTTTCTTTAAAGATTAGTTGATGCAGAATGCGGGTCCTTCCCATTCTGCATCAAGTAAAGTTTTAAAAACTTAAACAGTATGGCAGCGAAAATCCAGCAGCGGGGGAAAAAACAGGTCTCATGCATGGGGAATCTGCACTGCCCATCTCCCCCTGTGCCTCTGCCTGCATGCTCGGCTTGCTATACCTCATTTCTAGCCAGGTGATCAATTTAGCGAAGGCACGGGGGTGAGGCGGGCAGTGCAGATTCCCTGTGCATGAGAAGTTGGCAAAAGAGAAAGACAAGTGGCAGCCCCAGTGGCAAGAAGGGCCTCTGAAAACAGCAGAGTCTATGTGTATGCCTGCCTTGCCCAAGTCAGCCCTGCTCTCCACAGCACGCTGCAGCTGATCTGAGGTGTGGAGAGCACAGCTGATGGGTGAGCGCGTAGCAGGTACGCACACAGACTCTGCTGTTTGTGGCGGTCCTTCTTGCCACTGGGGCTGCTGCTCACCTTCCTCCTTTGCCAAGCATGAGGAGGAAGGTGAGCAGCAGCTCCAGAGGCAAGAAGGGCCACTGAAAACAGCAGAGTCTTTGTGCATGCTTGCTTCGCTCTCACCCATCAGCCGTGCTCTCCACGTCTTGGATCAGCTGCAGCACACTGCGGAGAGCATGGCTGAGTCAGGCAAGGCAGGCACACACATACAGAGACTCCAGTGCTTTCAGAGGCCCTTCTTTCTGCTTGGGCTGCCACTCGCCTTCCTCCTTCGCCAACTTCTCATGCACAGGGAATCTGCACCGCCCACCTGCCCCCCCCCATGACTTCGCTAAATCAATCACCCAGCTAGAAATGAGGTTTAGCAGGCAGAGCATGCAGGCAGAGGCATGGGGGGAGGTGGGTGGTGCAGATTCCTACTAGGCACCAGGCCGGCTTCTGCAGCTCCAATCCTGCCTAGGCTGCTGCTGCAGCACTTGTGGCTCGGCTTCTTGCTGACTGGCAGAGGCCCCAGGGCTCCCTGGCTCCAAGCCCTCTGGGTCAAGGAATGTGCGGGCAAGCTGCTGCCAGGTTCCTCCTGGGTTTCCATAGGTCCTGGATTCAGGCTGCCTGAGGGCTGTGGCATGGGTGGAGGTACCTCCTGTTGGGCGTTGATCGTGCCAGTGCTGCCACCTGCTGCAGAGAGTGGTGGAACTGGCACGATTGGCGTAATGATCCTCGCAGCGTGATGGGTGAGCGCATTGCAGGCATGCACACAGACTCCGCTGTTTTCAGTGGCGCTTCTGTGCCTGACCTCAAATCAGCTGCAGTGCACCATGGAGAGCATGGCGGACATGGGCAAGCGCAAGGCAGATGAGCACATGGACTCCGCTTTTTTCAAGTGCCATTTTAACAACCGGTTCACCAAACTGAAGATACATTAGGTATTGGTTCTGCCGAACCAGTGTGAACCAGCTGAATCCCACCACTGACACTAATGCAATGCAGTATAATACCTCTGTCTAATCAAATTTATTCTTTTTATCTCTAAACTTTTCCTCAGTTCTTACGTTTAAACAGTTGTTTCCTCAAAAGCAACTCCAGTGCTACTTAATTAAAATGATGTTTTTGTATCTTTTAGCCACTTTCAGATATATATAGTATGCGGTCTCAAAACAAGGTATTCCACCTTGATGAAGTTTTTTTTTTTTTGCTTGGCAAAAGTGACACAATCTGACTCTGCAAAGCACTGAAATGCAACTCAGCCAACCAAGTTGGTCATGAGTGGCTCCTTGTACATGTATGAAAATTAATATTGAGCTGATCCTTCTGTATTTTAGGTCCCTGTATCTCCTGGTTGGTTAAGGACTTCTTGGAGGTGGCAAATGCTTTGCAGTGGTGAATACTTCCATCTATCTTGAAGGAGGTAATTGTCTGACCCCTCCTTAAAAGATCATCCTGCACCCATAGATCTGGACAATTTTCATCCAGTTTTTAAACTTCCCTTTTTAGTTGATTAGTTTAATTTTGTGATGGGTCTTATGATAAGTTGGGTGTGTCAAGTGAGGGCCTTGTAATAGGTCTTGTGATAGGTCAGGTGTGAGTCATCAATGGGAGTCTTGTGATGGTCTTGTGAAGGGGAGGCTATATCAAGTGAGGGTCATTGGGAGGTGAACTGTTGGTTGGGAGGGGCTTGAGTGGGTTGGTTGATGGTCAATGCTGTCTCTGTTTAGCTCTATGGATTCTAAGGGATTTGTAAGCTGGTTGTAGATCAATGTGTTTGTCAGTAGAATTGCTTGTGGAGTGCCAGGCTTTGATGAACTCACGAGTGTGGCCGATGGTAGTGTGGCTGATGATTTTTGGGTAGAACTCCAACAGGTGACTCACACCTGACCCATCACAAGACCCATTGCAAGACCCTCACTTGACACACCCACACCTGACTCATCACAAGACCTATTGACCACATGAAGCCCTCATAAACAGAAGAGCACTGACACTGACATCCCCTAAACCCCACTGAAGATGTTACCTAGCCTGGTAATGAAACATTCAGAAACCAACCCACAAGCTCAGAGAATGAACCTTCACCATCATCTGACACCTGAGCTATAGACATTTGCCACTATTGCAAAAAAAATATTGATTTTTCTCTGGCAGGCTTAGGATAAAAATAGTGCTTTCATCCTGGCTCTCCTTGATCACTCAGATACTTTCAATACAATTGATCATGGTATCCTTCTAGAGCTAAGAGTGGGAGATACCATGCTATTGTGTTTCTTCTCCTTTCTCAGGACCAGTTACAGTTGGTATTGGAGAGGAAGAGTGATTGAACCTAAGGTCCCTTCTTTGTGGGGTACCTCAAGGCTCTGCCCTTTCACTATTCCTGTTTAACATCTACATGAAGCCAATGGGTGAGATCATCCATTGCCGTGGGGTATGTCATTAATACGTTGATGATAACCAATAAAGATCTTGGGCCATTGTTGTCAAGTGATATTGTCAAATTCTTTTTCCTAGTTCCTAAATATTGTTAGGGCCTGGAGAGGAGAAAACCCCAACAAGACTGAATAAGTGTAGCTTTTAAGCCCCCCAGCTCTGGGGCTCTACCATCTTTGCATTAGGGTATGCTTCTCCAGTCAGACTTGGTGCACAATTTGGGGATTATTCTGTACTCTTGGTTCTTGCTTGAAGACAGCAGGGGATTTTTGTACTGGTTTGTCTTGCATACCAATTGTGCTTATTCCTGGACTGTTTTGCTCACACTGATTTATCCCTTAGTCTTCTGTTTGGATTATTTTAACACACTATACATGAGGTTGCCCTTGAAGAGCCCTTGAAAACTACAACCAGGTCCAGGGGCATTACTTTAAATTATGGTTTCTAATTGTACTCATATAACATTGTAGCTCTGCAAGCTGTGCTGGCTCCCAGTGGACTTCTGGGTGCAATTCAACATGCTGGATCTTGAAGATTATCACTTATAATGTCCTACATGGCACAAAGTCAGGCTATTTGTGGGCCTGCCTTTCTCCCGTTGTTTCTGCCACAAGGTTTTTTTTATAGGGGGGATGCTCTGGGCTTCTTTTATCAAACAATATTATCTTGTTAGAGTCAGCACCTGCCTTGTGACATAGATTTTTATGACCCCAACTTTGTTAGTCTTTTGCAAGGTACTGAAGATTTGGTTGTTTCCTAATATTTGGATCAGATGGTTAGATGTATTCTGCCACTGTCGCTGGTTTTTGTTTTGTTTTGTTTTTCCTCTGGGAGTGACAGTTTATCTGCGGATGCAAGAGTTATATATTCTGAGATTTTGTGTGGATGTGTTTGTGTTTCTTGTGTGTGTGTTTATAATCCTTGTGAGGCACCTAGAGTCACTTGTATGACATGGCTGACTATAGAAATCATTTAAATAAATAAAATGTGTAGCACTACAGTTTTTTCATTCTTTAGAGTTTACAAGTGAGATTGCATAATTTTCATACAAATTTCATAGATTAGCCCTGTGCTGAATTTAAAAAAAAATAAAAACCCAGAAAAAGATAAGTTTACCATTTAAGCAACCTTTAGCTTCCAACTGGATGAGTCACTCCTCAAATTCAAAGCAAAGGAATTAAAAAGCCCGTAAATGGTACAACATATTAAAATTTTCTGACCAATGGCTATTTCATTACATATTTTGTTGACAGCTTTGAGAAAATTGGAAAAATATGTGGCAGACTTTAATAATTAAGTTTAATATAATTTTATTATTCACTTTATCAAATGGACTCATAGCAGAAATTAATTCATTCTTGTTAGCTGACATATTTACTGTAGCAATACCCTGGAAAAACCACACTATGGTATTTAACAGTACAATTGACTCAACATTTTCAATGCTTCAGCAAAGAACATAAATAAAACACTTTTATTTTAAAAAATATTTTGCTGCATTTACCTCAAAAAGGATGACCTTAAATTTAAGATAACTTCCTCTACAAAAAAGAACAAATGGGATAGACAGATGATAGATAGATGATAGATAGATAGATAGATAGATAGATAGATAGATAGATAGATAGATAGATAGATAGATAGATAGATAGATAGATAGATAGATAGATAGATAGATAGATAGATAGATGATAGATAGATAGATAAAGATAGGCAGACAGAGATAGGTAGGTAGGTAGGTAGGTAGGTAGGTAGGTAGGTAGGTAGGAAGGTAGATAGATAGATCTACAGGCAGACAGGCAGAGATCGATAGATAGATAGATAGATAGATAGATAGATAGATAGATAGATAGATCGATAGATCGATAGATAGATAGATAGATAGATAGATAGATAGATAGATAGATAGATAGATAGATAGATAGATAGATAGATAGATAGATAGATAGATAGATAGATAGATAGATAGATAGATAGATAGAAACAGACAGGCAGACAGGCAGACAGGCAGACAGGCAGACAGGCAGACAGGCAGACAGGCAGACAGGCAGACAGACAGGCAGACAGACAGACAGACAGACAGACAGACAGACAGACAATATTTCTGTGCACACATTCATGGCATACATGCATGAACACACATAAAGATCTTGTGCAAAGTCTAGCTTTTCCATTTTGTCAGCCAGAACTGCCAACTGCAACTGAATCCAGACCTGTGCAATGTATGTATGTATATATGTATGTCCAGTATGTATACATGTATCTCTCTCTCGGGATGTGTGTTGTATGCATACATATCTGCATGGGGATTTGTGTTTATGGGAGGCATGTATAGTCCCTCCAAAATATCATGGTTAAGGCAAAAATTATTATATTTCTTTTTTCATATCATGAAAACTACTCAACACCCTTTTCTTGTCATAGTTCATCCTTTACTAACGTTACACTAAGGATTAATTTTATAACTTCAGTAATCATCTGACTGTTTACAGAAGTTATCTTTCTAGAAAATACACTTTTGTGTGGAATAAAAATAAATGATACAATACTGGAGTATTTTTTGAATTAGTAACAACGAATATAATGTGTTTTGGTGCCTTGGCTCTACAACAATCTTTGCTGTTTTTCTTATTAAGGTTTTCCAGAGGTGTTTTGCTTTTGCCTTCTTCTTAGAGCTGAGAAAGAGTGATTGGCCCAAAGTCACCCAAATGGCTTTGTGCTTAAGGCAGGACTACAAGTCAAGGTCTCCCCATTTCTAGCATGATGCTTAACCACATCAAACTAGCTCTCTAATACAGCCACATTCTCTTTAAGAGTCCAAATATATTCATTTATGCTCTCATAATGTGCTGAGATGGATTTGCTTCCTCTCTTCTGGACAGAAGGGAAATTTATTCTTATGGATTTTTTTGTTTTATTTCCAGTGTTTTATTGGTCACTATATATTGAAATGTCACAGAACGTGGGCAGTACCTAGCCACTGGTAGCTACACCTTAAAAAACTTAGCAGGGTCAGATCTATTGTCTCCCTACAATCCCTGTTTTTTTCTCCAGTAGCTGCTTACACAGCAGTTAAAGAGAACAAGAGAACTAACTCCACTTTATTTCTCTCTTTGATTGATAGATTGAGCTTTTGGTTATTGATAGGCAGCAGCCCTGCATTCTATCAGGAAGAATTTAGCAATGATGAAGGGGGAAGATTAGATGACCTAATCAATCTAACCCCGCTTCAATGCCCTGAATTGCTGTAGGAGGAAGACAGGTTAGATTGAAAGGGGAACACAATCAATCTAATCTAATATAGAGACAATAAGCAGTTTGTTTAATGGTCAGTGGGGCCTTTGGAACTTTGTGCACAAATGCTCTAAGAGTCAGGTCAGGCTGCC
Source organism: Azemiops feae (assembly GCA_023970755.1). Lineage (NCBI taxonomy): Eukaryota > Metazoa > Chordata > Lepidosauria > Squamata > Viperidae > Azemiops > Azemiops feae. The sequence continues at coordinate 93,825 of JALGBA010001950.1, forward strand.
TCCAGAATGGTCTAGGTAGGACACAAAAACTGACAATTTCTTTAATACACCGGGAAATAAATCTCATGAAATTAGCAATTTTCAAACTGGATCCATAAGCAAAAATGGCATAGAACATTTCTGAACATTTTTAACAGCCTGACCTAATTGGCTTGGCTGCCAATTGTCATGCATTTCAATTGTTCACAGGAATAAGTGGAAGTGTTTCTCATCAGAAAACCATCAGAAAACCTTGGAGAGTATGTAATTCTTATTGTGGGTGCATACAGTTGAAATGTGGAGTCCAAACCAAAACTAAGAAAATTGCATTTCATTATTTCTAAAAAAAGGTTATGTAATCATAAATGATTCAGATGAGGAATGGAAGGGAAACTCATTAAATTTGCAAATGACATCAAGTGGGGGGGGGGGATCCTTCAACCATTGCAATTCATAAAAATCTCAGATCACCAAAAAAAAAATCTCTCTCTCACTCATACACACACACATACACAGATACACTTTTAGACTTTGGCATACCATACCAGAGTTTTTTCCCCCATTGTTCTCTTGGAGATTGAAATGGAATAGCAGGTAGTGGAACATCATTTCAGATGTTCAAAGAGGCTGATCAGATCAAGAGGCAGGTTTAGGTGATTTATCAGTGAACTTCGTAGAAATCATGTTGGCTCAGCATCACATCTGCTTCATGGATTTTTTTAAGTGTACCAGTGGAACATATGGAATTGAGTGTATAGAAATGCTACATTAGCTACATGATAGAAAGAAGGAACCCTGTACTATCTGATCTAAAATGGTCAAGCAAGGGAAGATTCATTTTTCAGAATAAATTTAACCAGACCATTACAGGTGGTCCTCGACTTACAAAAGCTGCTTAGTGAACATCGAAGGTACAATGACATCAGGAAAAAAATGACTTATGACCATTTTTTACACTTATGATTGTTGAAGCATTCCCATGGTCATGTGATTTACATTTGAATGCTTGACAACTGATTTACATTTATGATGGTTGCAGTGTCCTGGGGTCATGTGATCACCTTTTGCAACCTTTTGACAAGCCAAAGTTAATGGGGAAATCAGATTCACTTAACAACTGTGTTACTAATTTAACAACTGCAGTGATTCACTTAACAAATGTGGCAAGAAAAGTCATAAAATGGGGCAAAACTCACAAATTTCTCATTTAGCAACATAAATTTTGGGCTCAGTTGTGATCGTAAGTTGAGGACCACCTTTATTTAAGCTTTTATTAGCTTGGATTTTCAGGGTAAATGGTGTTGACTTCAAGTGATTTCATCTGATGAGTTCAATAGACAACCTTTCATCTGTCCTATAAAATATGAGGTATTTAGAAATTCTAGCTTAGGGATCATTGGCTAAGATACTATAAATCTAGGAGAGGCTTACTGAGTGGGATTTCTAAGATCCATCCTCTTCCCCACCAACTTGTCAGTATAAAAATCATCTCCCTTGTAATCTACTTAATGCACGTGTCTAGATGGGGGGTGGATGATATTTAGCAGCACATGATCTTGGGCTGGAGAATTGAGTTCATGAAGAAAGAAATTTGCACTCCTCAATGTAGACTCAAGTTTCAGGATCTAATACAATAATTGAGAAAACACACAATACAAATAGTTAACCCAGACAGCTTTAATACAATTTGCTTAAGCATTTCTCATTCAGTTATACATATATTTATTCATGCTTTCCCACTGTGAATTCGCAATGGATTTGGGAGAAACAAGACATCAAAATCCAGTGGTAATGTGTACAAATGATGTCTCTCAAATGAAATTCCTGAAAGCTTTCCTTTTCAACATTGTTAGCATGTTCCAGGTCACCACAGCCTTTTATTAACCATTACATGATCTTCCGCATAATCGTTCATATCTCTGATAGTTGGTATGCAGAGCAGATGTAGTGACTCCCTTGTTTTCCAGCTCCTTCTCCTCAGGTTCAAATTTCATTTATCTAACATAAATAAAATCCTTGATAATCCTTGCTTACCAACCACTTGCTTAGCCATTCTGGTTCTGATTAAACAATATTATCTATTGGGACCACAGAAGTTACAACAGTGGTGAAAAAGGAGACTTATGACTGGTCCTTGAGGTTGCAGCTATCATATTGTCTCCACAGTCATATCATCACAATTTGGGCATTTGACGACCAGTGCCCATTTACAACTGTTGCAGATTCCTTCAGTTAGGTAATTGCCATTTGTGATCTTTGCAGCCAACTTCCAACAAGCAAGTTGGAAACTTCCAACATGCAAGTTCTCAATTGGAGAGCTGGCAGGAAGTCACAAGTGACATTGTAAATTGGTGCAGTTGCATGACGTTTCACTTCACTGTACTGGAAAACTAAACAAACTTAGGCTGCCTCCAGAATGGTCTAGGTAGGACACAAAAACTGAGTCTTGAATAGAGATGTCTGCCAGAAATGGGTAATAAAAACATGAGGATGAGGGCAATGTGGTGACTAGAAAGAATTGTGCATTAGACTGAAATTGCTTTGTGAAGGGTGGAGGGATGGATGTGCTGATGATATGGAAATGTTCTGCAATAACTTGAAGAATATATTCCTGTTATTGCTTGTTCCCCTTTTTCTTTCCAACACCTCTTTTCTATTGCATTTAAAAAAACTGTGAATAGGATTTCCTTTAAAAAATCATCATATGTAAACTACTTTAATAGCCCTTCTCCTAAATAGAAAAGCAGAAATGTTGCAGATAATTTCATACACATATATGAAAGATTCATCACCTTGTCAATAGGATTTTCAAATAAACATTGTCTAAATGTTATTTCCAATTACTATTGCTATGCTGATGTATTAAATATAGATAGGATACATTGATTTTTTAGTTCCTTCACTAACAGTCCACTGTTATCAAGGATTTTAGTGTGTTGATCTTAATTGAGCAGTTAGTGTGTAGAGGTTAATCCTTTGATGCTTTCCAATATTATGAGGGAAGAGTGCAAAATTTTCTATGATAGATAGACAGACAGACAGACAGACAGATGCATGGACAGGACAGGACAAGACAGAACAGACTTGATTAGAAAAACAAAACTGATAGATCAAAACTAGCTATATTTAATAACTGGAATGAATGAAAAAAGAAAAGTATCTCTCACAGTTAAGGTATAAATATTCAATCTACAACAGGGATGTCAAACTCAATTTCATTGAGGGCAACATCAGCATTGTGGTTGCTCTTGGGGGGCCGGGTGGGTGTGACTTGTGTGGGCATGGCCTACTGGGTGGGTGTGGCTGGTGTGAGTGTGACCTACTAGGTAGGTGTGGCCAGCTTGATGTTGCTTAAGTCAGGGGCACCTGTGGGGTCCTGGGCAGGACTGGGGCGGATCCGAGGGTCTTCGGTGGAGGGGGGTGGGACTGAGGCGAGCACTGGAGGAGGTTAAGCGCCCAGCCTGGCCCTTAAGCTGCTGCTGCTGTGCTCACTCTCCTTGGCCAGGTTGCTCATGGTGGGTGCAGGAGGGCAAAGTGCATGGTTCAGAGGGAGGCCCACTCCCTCTCCATGTGAGGAGACCTGGCTTTGTAACCAAAACATCCTCAGCAATAGAATGGGAGACCACCAGGGGATGGCAAAAGGGCAACAGGGCTGCTGGTGGCCAAGTGCTAAGGCAGGACTTCCCTCAGATCCTCCCTCCCTCTCATTCCAATCTCCCTCCCTCCTCCCTCCCTCCCTCCCTCCCTCCCTCCCTCCCTCCCTTCCTTCCTTCCTTCCTTCCTTCCTCCCTTCCTCCCTTCCTCTCCTCCTTCCCTGCCTCCCTCCTTTTCATTCCCATCTCCTTCCTTCCTTCCCTTCCTTTTTTCCTGTTTCCCTCCTTCCCCCCCTTCCTTTCTTCCTTTCCTCCCTCCCTCCCTCTCTCTCTCTCTGTGCCCAGGAAGGGACGAGGGAAAGGGGAGAGGTTGGCAGCACTTCTCTCAAAGAATAACAGAGTTGGAAGATACCTTAGAGGTCTTCTAGTCCAACCCCCTGCTCAAGTATTATACCATTCCAGACAATAGAATATCCAATCTCTTCTTAAAAGCCTCTAGTGATGGAGCACCCACAACTTCTGAAGGCAAGCCTTTTCACTGGTTAGTTGTTTTCACAAGTCCTTACTTCTAGGCTGGTTTTCTTCCTGATTAGTTTCCATCTATTATTGTCTTCTGTTGCTTTGGAAAATAGGTTCACCCCTTCTTCTCTATGGCAGCCCGTCAAATATTGGAACACTGTCACCACCCCTAATCCTTTTCACTAAGCTAGATATACCCAATTCCCATAAACATTTGTCATATGTTTTAGCCTCCAGCCCCCTAATCATCTTTATTTACTATCCATTAAGGCCAGCTGGTCCCCCGGTTTGGTTTGTAGAACAGTGGCCACAAGCAGAGCCTTCTCAAAGACAGCACCCCAATTATAGAACTTTCTCCCAAGGAAAATATGAACAATGCATCCCTCACATCCAAACACACTGTTCAGCCAGGCATATGTAGAACAACAACACATTTTATAGTCAAACAGCACTAAGTAAATTACTACTAATATTTTTCTTTCTTAAAATACACACTTTTAATATTGTTTTAATTTAAGCAGTGCTGGTGATGCTTTACAACAGCTGTCTTTGAGAGTTTTCTTGTAAACCACCCTGGATTTCTCCAAAATATTTAATTTCAAATTAGACATTGATTTAATAAATTAGGCAGAAGAAACAAATGTTTAAATACATCTAAAACCCACAAACCTCCAACTGCACCTGAACAGAGTGGGAGAAGGTTAAAAAAAAGAGAGGGGGAAGAAAGGGGGAAGCTCCCCTTTTTTGTAATGCCTCGGCTTCCTCCTCCTCTTCCCTTTCCCTCCTGGCTCTCTCTCTCACACACACACACACACACACACACACGCACACAAACACACACACACTTCCTGCTTTCTCCTCCTTCTCGCCCTTTCTCTCCAGCAGCCACAGAGGCTCACATGTTGCTGGCTGCCAGCAGTTCCAGGCTGCAGGTCTGCCTCCGGCGTGAGTGCTGCGTTCCACTCTCCGGCTCTATCATGTGGTGGAAAGGGCAACCGGGAGCTGGCATATGCTTGGCTTGTGCCACCACGTGCTCCCATCTCCCCTTTTGCCCCACAGGTCGGGTGTGCCCTGGGACGCTAGGCTTACAGAACTCCATGGCCTGAGCAAGGAGAGGCATGGCCCAGAAAAGCAGAGCTGGATGAGAAGAGGAGAGGCCCGGCAAAGTGAGACGTGGCCGGGCATGACAGGGTGAGGCCGGGAAGGGCGGAGCGGGGTGAGGCAAATGAGCTGCAGCTGCTGCTGCGTACCACCAGTCCCCGAGAGCTCACCATTTCCTGTGTGTGTGTCAGGGGGGTGCCCAGCTGGGTCTGGGTGGGCCAGGGCTGGGGCAGCAGGGGCCGCTCCCTTGCCATTTCTAGGACAACCCCGCGGGCCAAATCTGGGCCCTTCACGGCCCGGATCTGGCTCGGGGCCTTGTGTTTGACATGTCTGAGCTACAATAAAATAAATATATAAGTCTTTTGTTCAGATCAGTTTTAATTCATCATTAAAGGGCAATGTTATTTCATCACAACAACACATGTGCTGTTATCTTTTAATTCAAAATGCTTCCTTGTTAACCAAACCATCAGGAAAGAATTCAATACACATTCAATAATAAGCAATAGTAGCTTAGTTGTATTTATTAATATACTAAAGAGATTGTATAATCAGGTCTTATAGGGTGACATACAGAAAAACCAAGGTAATAAATTAGCATGCATGTTAGGATATTCTAGGATGAAATGGCTAGTCAGCATTTTAAAAGACCCTAAGGGAACAAAATGCCTTTGTGTATGCAAAAAAATGTAAAGTTTAACCATACAAGTCAAAAGCCTACAGTAAACTAATGAGAAATGGACACATTATGCTATGCATATTTATAAGTACTGTAGCCGCCCCCATTCTGATATCTGCTCTTGTGGGACAGATCTAACAATAGTTGGGGGGGGAAACTTTTCTCTTTAATTGGCAGCCAGCTCTATTCATTGGACATCAGATTATTATTCCACTCTGGATTATCCTTTTAACACATCACATGGAAATGTTTGCAACCGAGACATTTGTAAATACAGTACAGAAGAATGTTGTATTTTACACCTTAACAAATTTAACCAGCAAAATGCTAATACTATTCATTTACTCACCGTAAAAAAGAACAAGATTTAATGTACTTGAGCAAATGAAATTTACAAGCATAACCAGTTGGATGACTCTTGGGAAAGGTAGAACAGCAAGTATGCCAGGTTTATGCCCTTCCCTATTAGTACAATTGGCCATATGTTCAAGATGTCCAGGACCTGCATAAATGCTAAGGGAGATTGCAATCAACCTGGAACATTTTCTTGATTATGTTGGTTAGATGATATAAATGTTGGGACAAAGAAGGTGTGTGTGTGTGTGTGTGTGTTTGTGTGTGAATCTACTATAATTCCATAATTTTGAGTAACATTACTGATAGGAGGCTAAGGAGGAAAGGAGATTCACTACATTTTTGAATGGCATCAAATTATTTACAACACTTAGATATATGTACAGTATGTTCATAAACCTCTATTTCAAAAGCTGCACTGGTTGATATTTTGCTTATAAGTGCAACTCAGGGTGCTGACTGTTACCTGTAAAAGCCTACATGGCATAGGAACTGGTTACTTGAGGGACCATCTGTCTCCCATTAAATCTCCCTGGCTGATTCAATCCTGAAGGTTCATGCACTCTGGGTTCCGTTGATTAAATTATGTTATTTATTAAATCCTTTCAATCTCTCCTTAAAACATTCCAGCAGTCTTTTACTATTTTACCAGACAAACAACAATACAAATATAGTAATTACTCTGTGAAAGGAATTGGAGAGACACTTCCGTCTGTAATGTCAAAACTACCTCATGGGGCTGCTTGAAGGAAGAAATTGGAAGAAAATGCTGGTATACTAGATGTTTTGAGGTAGCAGAGAGACAGTGAACTTTAATGAGTCCAAAAGCATACTTCTGTAGCATTTTCAAAGTGCACAGCCTTTAATGTAAATTAGCTTTTACAGGAAAAGCAGATAAGAAACCAAAGAATCTTTTCTTCTTTCCATTTATGTTATACGTCTTTAGATTGTCAACCTGAGGATAGAGACAGTCTACTTTTTTGCTGATCAGTAGGACATTGTTGAAAGAAAAATCATCAGGTCCAGTTCCAAGTCAGGAGTAAATAAAATGGAGGCTAAGATACTAGAAATAAAAATGGAGGCTAAGATGTTGGAAATAAAAATGGAGGCTGCTTAGAAAGAAGGTTCCAGTTTATTGATGAGCAGAACCTGCAACAGCATGCAGTTCTGGGACAGCTGACCAAAATGGAGTTGATTCCATTTTGATTCTTGATTCCAATGGGGTCATGTAGGGGTGTTGTTCCCAAAACTGGGTCTTAGCTTGGTGTTGAAACCAATTGACCACCAAACACAAGATGTGGAAAACAAAAAGACTTTTATTTTGGTACCAAAGATGAAAATCACCCCTGCTTTGAAAGCTACGGAGGCCCCGTTTACAGTTTTACAGCAGTTTTTACAATCAAAGGTCATTTTCATACACCTCTCTGCCCACCCAACACATTCCTTTTCCCTCCCCCTGATAATACATGCATAACATATAATATTGATTGGTTACCTGGATTGCAGCCCCCTATAGCTTCTAGTTTCCTGTGCCAGCTATGTGGTTGTTACCATTTCTTGTAAATGAAGTGCAGCATCCTGTGAATCTGTCTCGCTTCATTGTCCCTACACACCCCACACCCCACAGCCCCCTTAACATGTCAACTGTTAGCAAACTTGTCTGCAAAACCCTCAGTGAGCAGAAAGGGAAAAAAGCTGTTAAAGAAAGAGTTTTTAAGAGTTTAAGAGTAAATGTTTTTTCTCAGAATTCATCTTCCTCACTCCCATGTCCATCACAACCATACCTGGGTCCTATCTCCACATATGGCCCTTCCTCTGATCCCCAGGGCCTCATCTGCACGTATATTCTTTCATCTGATCCTTCAGGGGTCATGGCTGGCTCTATAGGCAAAAGGGAAAATGCAAATCCTAGGTGTTTGAGCTAATCTTGTCAACGTTTGGCTTGCCTAATTGTGTCGCTTATCTGGAGTCTCTGATTGCTCTTTGCTTATAAATAGACTGCCCCAGTCTTTCTGAATGGATTACCATATCTGCAATTCTAAAAGGTGGCCTCCTCAGTTTCTGCTTGGGGGAAACTGGGGCTAGTTTTCTGCATGCATTAAGATTTTTCTCCATTATTCCTTTGGGGAAATATAACATTCTGCCTTTTTTTTAATATCCCCCCCAAATATTTCCTTCCCTAGGAGGGTGGGTGAGCGCTGACTTTCTACAGCATGAAGTGTGTATAAATCCTTTAAATAACAGGAATTGTTTTGTATAATAGAATAGAAACTTTATTGATTTAGTCAAATGACCATGTCAAAAGTATAAAAACTGGTACAAATATACAAAGGAACTCAAAGAAAACAGACATGTTCGTAATAAGTCATCACCCCTTCAGTTAACTCCAATCTGCTCTAGATACTGTCCTTTTTTAAATGACTTTGATATAAAGAGTGCAGCCTTACTAGTGATATGCAGGCTCATTCCCTGCAAAAAAGTAAACAGTCCTAGGTGCCCCAGTATTTTTTTAAATAAGAATCTAAGAAAACAGTCCTTTCTGCAGAACACAGTTTGCAGTAAAAGAGAGCATGGATGATGTCTTCAATAGCTGGTGTGCCACAGGTCTTTCTTGAACTCCATGAATCCTCCCATATCTTACCTAAGAATCTAAAGGATTTAAATGGAGTTCTAGTAAAAGTCTCCAATATTTGGCTGAGTTTAGAACATAGAAGAGAGTTGGAAGGGACCTTAGAGGTCTTCTAGTGTTGCTAAACTTTTCGAGGCAGTGATTCATTCAAAGTATTGACAATTTTCTTCTGACCCTGCAGTCCATTTGGTAGAACTGTGGCCTGAGACAAAAACAAAGCATTAGTGTGCTATGGATCAGAACTTGCATCAGAAATGGTCATTAATTGTATACTGCAGCTTCAATCCCTTTTCTTCTGTTAGAGTTGCCAGATTGTCTTCTTTCTGGTTGCTCTTCTGTTGAAAATCCCCAGTTAAGCCAAAATGTATCCCAGGTGATTGCAGATGGTTTTTATTGTTATTACAAACCTTTTGGGGATGTATTCCCATTACATCAATCAGAGGTCTGGCTGCGGTACATGTTGTTAACAGTGTCTGTTATAAATTCCTTAATTTTCTCAACATTTCTTGCTCACTACTTGGCAATGTTCCAAAAGAATGAATCAGCTGTGCTTTTGGATCTTCATCTGTCTGTCAACACTTGTCTTTAGATAATTATCTGAATTCCTTTTTGTCAAGGCCAAACTCTCAAAACTATCTGGTTGGGCAGCTTATTATTCCTAGAGCCTAGGAGATATTCAACTTGCATCGATGGATAAAAAAGTGAGCATATTTTATTATTATGAAACACATATAATGGGAATATTTGAATTGGAGCAAGAAAATGTTTTACTTTAAACAGCATACCAGGGATTGTAGAAGATTTAAATGTCAGTAAAATATTTTTACTTTCCCTTTCAGTGGTTAGCCATTCTGCTGCTTCTAGGCCTGATTAGATGGGGTTGACTTAATGATAGAAAAATATCACTTTTGGTATCCGAACAATCCACTAGCTCTATTAAAATAAATATGTAGGGTGACCTGATTTGAGTCCCCTCTTCTTCTGGTATTAGAATTCAAAAGTTCAAAAAGCTCTTTTGCTATTAAATGCAGATTGCCCTTTCTTTCTGACTTAGCTTGTGCCATCATAAGTGCCATTGGTTTTCTAAATGTTGCTGAATAAAAGCCTCAAAAGACTTTTTTTAAGGAATCCACATAGTTGATTACTGTTGTTAAGCAGTCAAATATAGAGTACAGTCTGTGCAGTTAAGATACATTGTCTTGATATAAAGTCTGTGGCACTCTCATTTGTGAAATTCTTACTTGTCCTTCTCTATTAGAGGCTAAAGTTGCCTGAGAGACAGCAGCAGTCTCAGGGGACAATACTATTGTAAAAGCATTTTGGCTTTTTGAAGAAAGGCAGAGAGCTCTAACAGTTCTTGTTTGATCTTTACAAATCCCATTCCAGGACATCCTGTCAATTCATATAAGTAAAGTTTCTACCATCATTATTATTATTATTTATTTACTGGTAAATCATTCTTTGATGCTAAATAGTAAGAAATGTTTGGTTTCTTTGGAGGCTCTGAAGTGATGGTCCTTCCTCATTCTCTTACTTGTTTTACAAAGTGTTTAAATGTTCACTGTTAAAAATGAATTGGAGGAGCCTATCCTTCTGTTTTTACTCAAAAAAAAGTATAAAATGGAAAAATAACAACAAAGTAAAATTAAAAAAAGAACTTTAGGAGCACATAGATAATGGTGCATTCCTTGCCATCTTGGCTCTTTCCCTTCTCCTACAATCGTTTTGCTTTGTTTCTTTGTCTTTGGCAGTTTCTTTTCACATTCATTCTTAATAATGACTCTGGTTTCATTTGTAGTACTTCTGGTTCACTGCCAATAAAGTTTAGGAACGATTGTAGGAGAAGGGAAAGAGCCAAGATGGCAAGGAATGCACCAATATCTAGTTTAGGAATTCAAAATGATTCCTAATGTTCTTCTTTAAAATGGTGGGTACATGCTCATATTGTGAAAGCTGGTTGGCTTTGTTTTTCCACTTTGATTTACATTGCACATGTACAATAATGTAAGCCCTTGGCCACATCTATGCTGTTATAATTAAACTTTTCCACATTCCTATACTAATTATTTTGTCAAATTGATTTCTGCATACTCCATTTGGTGAGGAATATAGGTACAATTTTAATTGTTTGGAGATCGTGTTAGTGATGAAGAAATCATTGTATTGCCAGAAATTGATCAGTTATCATGCTTCATTTCTGTTTCCAGACCTAGACCATATAACCCAACTACATTTTTCTCATTAACATGTATAATGTTGGCCTTCTAGACACCAATTTCAAGTAACATTATTATTTACATGTTCTGTCAATTTTAGATTGAACTTTACCATAAAACATTGGATGAAAAAATGCTAATCTATGAGAAATTATTCCATAATAAAAAGTACTAATATTTAACATACCACTAAAATTTGTTATGTTATACTGTATATAACATATAATGAAAATAATAATAGCTATAATGAGAATATTGAACATGATTCATTGCTGTTACCATACCATGACTATATCTACTAATACTGAAGACCAGTTAACATTTATATAGTGACTTAGATTTCCCTTTCTCTATTATTAGGACAGTTCTTGTTAGAATGCTAGACAAAAGTAAAGTGACTGAAATCAGTAAATTATTTACATAGAATTTAGTATGCTTTATATAGTAATAAATCTACTTAATGATCAGGAGGGAGATAGCGAAGAGGTACACAATGGTTCCAAAAAAATTCATTTCCCTTTTTTATCAATAACTCCAAAGTTTCCAATGGTTATATCAGCAACAGTTAAATCTATCACTGGCATCACCATATCCATTATTGAACAACCATTGCAAGATTTCAAAAAAAGAATTTTTAAAAATTTTCTTGAACCCTTTTCAAGGGTTCTTATTGGACTATCTGAAATTCCATACATTTGGGGGTTTCATGTATTCATCATAGCAACTGGATGGTGATTATAAGAGATTTTCATTCGTATTATGGAACTACCACATTTGAGCAACTTAAGCCAATTATAATATCTCAGTCCAACCTATTCCACAGTTGTGAGAAAAAAAACTTTTAAAAGAGATTCCACCTTGAGCTCTTGATGAAAAACAGTGTACAGGTCTAACAGATAAATGAACAAGAGCTTTCCCACTACTACTATAGATATTGACCTGGTTTCAGGAATATCAATCAAAGATGAATATCTCTGCTGCTTTTTCATTAGTCAGGCAACAGGTGCAGTTGTCTCATCAATATCAGCATGATTTTAAAATTGCTTACTATGGCCTCCTTGCCCAATATAACTATCTCTAAGTAGACACAGCTATATTTTGAAGCTGTACCTATGGAAACACTGTCACAACACAAGCCAGGTGCATTTATCTTAGTTCTGTGTTCTTCTTAGCTTTTTCTTTCCACCCAAGCTTGAAGCCTCTGGCTTTGATTACAGCAAAAGAAAATTAATATCCTCATTTAAGCAAAGACAAAACAAGAATTATGGAGAGCTAGTAGTGATGTGAGTTTGTTGGTTGACCCAGGGCTAGCACTGATTTAACAAAGCTATTCCCAGTAGCAAAGTCAAAAACAATTAGCAATAATATTAGCAATAATATTAGATAGAACAGGAAACCTTAGAGCATTCTGGCAATATCACTAGAACTCAATAATTGTACTGAAGGGTTTCCATTTAACCATATATAGAAGATAAGGCTCAGTGGTACCAATCAGCATAATTATGATGTCTAATTACTGAATAAGCTATTACACATTCTAACACATATTTCATAAATGAACAATCAAGAATGGGTAGGGATATCAGCTGTGACAGATCAGAAAATCTGTATATCAACCAAAATATTTTATAAGAGATTAGGTGAAGTTCCTTGGCATATTTCCTCCAGGTGGTTGGGATGTTAGCATGGTATAGATGTCTACATCTACTGATTTCCTGTGTTTATTGAGCCTTGATGCAGTTTTAGTTGGGTTTTTTTAATAAAATCCTTTGTTTTTATTTTGTTCACTGTCCAGAGTTTCTTGAATAGCAGCACTTAGCAATAGCACTTAGACTTATATACTGCTTCACAGTGCTTTACAGTCTTCTCTAAGTGGTTTACAGAGTCAGCATATTCCCCCGACAATCTAGCTCCTCATTTTACCAACCTTGGAAGAATGGAAGGATGGGTCAACTTTGAGCAGGTCTGGATCAAAAGGCTAGTATTTGGCAGAATTAGCCTGCAATACTGCATTCTAATCACTGCGTCACCACAACTGGTCAGATATATAAATGAAATAAATAAATATATTAATACTAATAATATTGTACACTTATTGTACATTGAATTAGTGAAGCGATAGGTATGGAAATCTCAGAGAAGAATTCAGAATGCAATCTTAAATGCATAGTTAGCTCCTTACCCCCACTTGTCTACCTCTCCCAACATTCCCCAGTTGGCTCACATAGTTGTATTCCGATGATGATAGTAACCCTTCCCTGCCCAGTCCAGGGAATTGTCTGATGTTCAATTGGAGAGCTTGTGATTCAGTTCTGTTCCATTCTGTCTTGTTGCTCCTTGTTCTCCCACAATTTCCTTTACTTTTAGAGAAGTAGAAGGACTAAGATAATTCTCCTTTTATCCATTTTATAGAATCTGTTTCACTAGATTCTTCACATGAATGGGCTGGTTAGTGAAAATCTTCTCCTTTGACTTGTGCCTTGACTTCTCTGCCATACATCTTCTAACTTCTGTTTATTTTTCTCTACCTCCTGCATTTATTCTAATGTAGTTCTAGTTATTTCCTTCCTTACTCTCTTCCTCCCTCTGACAAGCTAAAATGTAGCAGTAGCTGCTCCAGCCACTTCACTTCCCAACTTGTATGTGTTCTGTTTCCCAGTAATCTGACTCGGTACTTTCTTGCTGGTAGTTTTATCTATGCCTTCAGCTTTGTGCACAACATTCATAGCCCCTGAACTCATTTTGGCCCTCCAGTTTATGTTATCTTTAGCATTAGATCCAGCCTTGGTTTTTTGATACCAAAAAAAGCACATTTTTTAGAAGTGTTACTTAGAAGGATACTAGGAAATATATATTAAATAAGTTTGGAGATGTGTATGAAAGTAAAATATCGAAAAATACTTGTGGAAACATTTTCTATCAATGGAGCAGCATGCTGAACAAAACTTGTTTTGACCAAGGTGATAAATTTAGTAAAAATAACATTGACAGAATCTCTCTTTCCTGGTTATTCAGGGAGATGTGCAGGGGATGTTTTCTAAATGACAAAAGCCAAATATAAAGACTGAAGCTTTTCTTAAAGATAAATAGAACCATTATGCTTCTGGGCAGCAAACAAAAAAACTCCTACCAATGATATATTGCCCATTTGGCTCAAACCAAATCAATATCCCACATGGAATCAGACAATGAGTCAAAGTCAAGAGACTCAGTAAGCATAAAATTCAACGTTTAGTGGGCTGAAGATAGGTCATCACTGCTGGCTATGTACAAAGGGGTGGGAATACAGAATATATTAATATATACCATAGATTGTATACTTTTTATAATAGAGGTGGCTGGGAAAAAGAGTTGAACATGCTTGTTTCTTCCTTAAAACCTCTAAGTTGTGAAATCTATTTTAGATACAGTATTGAGGGTTTTGCACTCAGTGACTGAAGTCCAAGCTGAAAAACTAGATTTGGTGTTCACTATATCAAACTATTAAAATTAGGGGCCGCTTGATGTTATGTTATAGTTTTATGATATTAATATTTTGAATTCATTTCAGAGATATTTATTATTGATATTCTTATTGATATGTCTGATAATTTTGATAATTTGGAGTCCTCTAATCTTTGTTACATGTCTTGCCATTTGGAGACTTACAGCTGAAGTGACATTGAATCAATTGATCACTTTTGAAAAGTGAGGAATTTATCCAAATAAATTGATAAAAGAGATAGATAGGTAGACACTGTTCTTTCCAGCATACACCCTTATAGAGAATAATGAGACTTATTCAGTCTTGCAATTTCTATACAATGTGAATACATCTTATTCTATTCATCACAGAGAAGGGGGGGAGAGAGGGAGAGGGAGAGGGAGAGGGAGAGGGAGAGAGAGAGGAGAGTGGAGGGAGGGAGGAGAGAGAGAGAGAGAGAGAGAGAGAGAGAGAGAGAGAGAGAGAGAGATTACAGGAATTCATAAAGCAGCCAATGGGGAAATCTGTCATCATACAAATGATGTGAACAGCATACTGAACATAAATTAATTTGTGTCATTTACATGATATATTACAACATGCATGGCATTATATCTTATAGTGGCTTCTATCTGGCATCTAGGGCAAATAATTTACTGTCTCTTTATCCATGATCTGAGCATCTGAGATTCAAATTAAGATGAAATGGAGGCAAGGAAGCAGATTCATGAGCAAAGTGAAAAATTTGTGAGCTTCACTGCCTATAGAAGAGGTAAAGGGGGGAAGAATCTTCAGGTGCATCATAATGTGGACAATCACTTAAATATGAGCCAGCAGTGTGCTGCAGCTGCCAAAAAAGCCAACACAGTGCTGGGCTGCATTAACAGAGGGATAGAATCAAGATCACGTGAAGTATTAATACCACTTTACAATGCCTTGGTAAGGCCACACTTGCAATACTGCATCCAGTTTTGGTCACCACGATGTAAAAAAGATGTTGAGACTCTAGAAAGAGTGCAGAGAAGGGCAACAAAGATGATTACGGGACTGGAGGCTAAAACATATAAGGAATGGTTGCTGGAATTGGGTATGTCTAGTTTAATGAAAAGAAGGACTAGGGGTGACATGATAGCAGTATTCCAATATCTCAGGGGTTGCCACAAAGAAGAGGGAGTCAAGCTATTCTCTAAGGTGCCTGAGGGCAGGACAAAAAGCAACGGATGGAAACTAGTCAAGGAAAGAAGCAACCTGGAACTGAGGAGAAACTTCCTGACAGTTAGAACAATTAACCAGTGGAACAACCTGCCTCCAGAAGCGGTGAATGCTCCAACACTGGAAGTTTTTAAGAGACTGGACAGCCATTTGTCCGAAATGGTATAGGGTTTCCTGCCTGAGCAGGGGGTTGGACTCAATGACCTCCAAGGTCCCTTCCAACTTTATTATTATTATTATTATTATTATTATTATTATTATTATTATTATTATTATTATTATTATTATTATTATTATTATTATTATTATTATTATTATTATTATTTGTTGTTGTTGTTGTTGTTGTTATTATAGGTGCCCAGTTCAACACTGACTCTGCGTGGTGTTCAATTTAAAATTATTTAATTAAAAGAAACCAAAAGAAAAAGCACGTAACAGAGGAGAACAAACACCATATCTATATCAGACAATACAGTCTAAAACAGTCTAATACAGGTGTATCCCACAGAAAAAGGAAGAAAGAAAACAGGTTTACAAGATTGGTTTAAAAGGATTGCAGGGTCAGGACACTTTTGAACAATCGGGTTGGAGATTAAAAAGGTATGTGTGTGTGTGTGTGTGTGTGTGTGTATATACTTTTTTTCAGAGATGAGAAAAAGAACAATTTTGAACAATCGGGTTGGAGATTAAAAAGTTGTGTGTGTGTGTGTGTGTGTGTGTGTATACCTTTTTTTTCAAAGATGAGAAAAAGAACCTGAAAAAGTTTATTCTTCAGACATCTTAAACATCCTGACGCATCCCTCGTTACATAATCCCTGATCCCTCACACGATAAGTGGCATGTGATACCTGTACTTTTTCACATCCTTTTCTTTTTTCACATTCTGCACTTCCAGAAAACAGGACCAATCCATAGCGCACTAGGAACTGGGATATGCAAGTAACAAAAGCCCCATCCACTCACAGGCAGCATGCAAAACCATGCCATACCCCCAGTCCATGGAAAAAACATTCTCCATAGAATCAGTCCCTGGCTCCCAAAAGATTGGGGGCTGCTGCTGTAGAGTGTAAATAAAAAATAGGAATTAGGCAATATATAATGTAGAAAGCAATTGAAAGAAAATTTAAATACAAGTTACAATAGAAATAATTGAGGGAAGATAGGATGGAGTTTAGAACATCATAATAGCCTATATGGTAGTGTGATAACCTAACTATAAATTTGAATGCAATATATATTATTTCTTTTGAAGTGAATTTAAAAATATGTGTGCATCCTTTTTGGGGATATGTTATCATCCATGAAACTATGATAGCCATACAGCATGATGTCAACTCTACTCCAGTGTACATAGGCGTAGAAAACTTGCAACCATGGATGGTTTCAAGCCATAGGTATTGGGTAATAAGGAAGCTAGTGTGGTTCAGTGGTTAAGATGCTGGACTAAGACTAGGGAGATATACATTCAAGTCAACCCTCAGTCAGGGAAGCTAACTGGATGACTTTTGAATAGTTCCTCTCTCAGGCCAATGTACCACACTGGATTGTTGTGGGTAAACATTGAAGAAAGAAGTGCTATGCACTTAACCTCCAGGCCACCAGCTCTCCTCCCCTCTTTTGTCAGCCGAACCAAGGGAATATACATAGAAAGTTTGTTTTTTTGTTTTTTTCCCCAGACAGACCGGTCTGGTTGATGCATCTTGGTATTTTTTAACTGTCATACTGCAGTTATACTTTATGATCACTTTTGCCTTGCAGCCCCCCAAACTAGGGGCATTAAACAGGCTCAAGTCGCTACTGCGATACATTACAAATTCAATTGAATTTGTATATATATAATATATAATATATAATATATATATATATATATATATATATATATATATATATATATATATATATATGTAGGTCTTTGGTAATTCGGGTTTTCTCCCGTGTAAATTGAAGTGTCTGGCAACGTTTCGACGAAGTCCCATTCGTCATCTTCAGGCTGGTGTCTTCGGCTTCGTGCTTCTAGGAGCACGAGGCCCGAAGACACCAGCCTGAAGATGACGAAATGAGACTTTGTCGAAACGTTGCCAGACACTTTCAATTTTACACGGGAGAAAACCCGAATTACCAAAGACCTACATACAAACACCCGTGAAAACCTCAGAAAACAAATATATATATATATATATATATATATATGTAGGTCTTTGGTAATTCGGGTTTTCTCCCGTGTAAAATTGGAAGTGTCTTGGTGATGTTTCGACGAAGTCTCATTCGTCATCTTCAGGCTGGTGTCTCTTCGGCCTCGTGCTTCTAGAAGGCCGAAGAGACACCAGCCTGAAGATGACGAATGAGACTTCGTCGAAACATCACCAAGACACTTCCAATTTTACACGGGAGAAAACCCGAATTACCAAAGACCTACATACAAACACCCGTGAAAACCTCAGAAAACATATATATATATATATATATATATAAAAGTTGGAAGATTATTTAGACACTTTGATTGTATAACAGATGCTTTAGCTGCTATTTTGGCACCATCCTATATTTTACCTTTTAGATATCCCTCTCTCCCTCCTTTTTCCTCACAGCACATACTGTGCGACATCAGTTACCCAGACACATTTAGTTATGTGCAATGATTATTTTTGTCCCTCTACATGATAAGGCTGATGCTTGGAGATCATTAAAGTCTACTTTGAAGGGTTTAAGTGAAAATTATACTTCTGAGCTACAGAAGAGCTCCCAGGTGTCTCCTAGGACCTTTTATGATGCTTTGTAAATGGGCAACAGGCTGGCCAACAAACTCTGATGACTGGAGGAACATGTGGCATGACATTATCATCTCCTGTCAGAGCAATGATTTGGTTCATTTAAATAATGATACAGAGGCCTGGGGTAATTGGACATATATTATCTTTTTATGGGTTGTGGCACCATCAAAGAAGAAGGAACAAATCAGAGCTGGCTCCTGCAATGGGGCTAACTTCATCCATTAAAAATGCAGAAGAATCTGTAAATAAAAATGCAGGATGGCTTTGAAAAGTAGCAGTACCACTATAGCAAAGTAAAATTCCTTGACTTAATCGTATTTGATATTCATTGCAAATCTTAGAACTTCAAAAATACTTCTTATATATCACCACTTTAATCATTTAGGTTAAAAACCTACATCTCCTCTGCTCATAACAAGGTACATGCCTTTATAAAAGTGGTTCTGAGTAGTAAATCAGAAGATAAAGTTCAAGTTTATACAGTATTATATCAAATGATTCAAGCCACCTACTGTGCTATTTTTAGGCTATTTTTTAGACTAGAAAAGTCACCCATAGGTAGTCTCTTTAAGATTTAAAGTAATTTTAGGAACTGAAAGAGACTGGCGATCATATACAAAGGCAGAATTCCCAAAGTGGGGCAGAGAAGAAAAATAATTCTCTTAGATGTAAGAAAAGACTGAAATTCAAACTCTAAAAAAACTTTTAAAATTAAGAGTGTGAATGGTGATTAAAATGTCACATTGTTAAAACTAGCAATTTCATGAACATTAAGCTGCAACCGTATGGTCCTCTTTGGAATAAAACAAATTATGCTGAAAAGTTGTTCCATATGATAAATAAAGGACTGATCAAAGCAAAGCACTTGATCATTGACCCAGAAGTAATACAACAATGTCATGCTTTGTTCCATTAGCAATATGCTGGATGCTATTTTAGGCATTTTTGGGAAAAGGGACACCTGTGTGATCACACAGCCCCTCAGCTGCTGTCCTTGTAGGAAGAGAGCCATGTTTAAAGCCAATGTAATATAAAAAGTTGACAGTAACTATGAAATATCATTTTTAAAAGTCATTTTAAAATCCTTTTCATTATTTCATATTTATTGTCATCTCACTTTAATACTCAACCTGAAATTTGATTAATATCTCCAGAAGTTCTGTTTTGTAACTAAGTGACTAAGATGCACAATCTTCCAAGGTAACAACATATTAAAAATCTTTTTTTTTTTTTGCTGTTGCATCTACAACCAACTGAACATCGCTGTATTTCTTTTTCCTCAGATACTACCACTGAGTAAATGTTTGCACTCAGAATACCCTGAAAGGGGGGGGGGGGTGTATATGAAAGGTGACAGATGCAATGAGATCAAAGTCCTACCTTTTTATATGTTGTGATGCATGTAAAAACAGTGGTATGGCTTCAATTGCACAGCAGCTATCTTGACTTTTCTGGCCCCTCAAGAAACTCTTGTTTATGCAAACGTTTGTAGACTAAACATATAGTAGTTTTTAGAATTTTCTAAAACATCTGCAGAGATTAAAACTGGTTGGAGAATAGCAAAAACACACTGGTCCCAATCCCATTTCTGCCCAAATTGTGTATTCATTTAGTAGATCTGATAGAGAAATAAATTTTGTATTCATTGTCTTGTGTATAAGCACAGCTCTCTTAGCAAATCAGGGTTCTGTCCCAGATGGCACAGAAAATTGTACTTATATTTATGCCAATTTTCATTATAGTGTTCCTTTCACTTCAATATGTGGCTTTCTTCTGTATCTAATGTGAATCCTTCCATGTGTTAAAGGGCTAGTATCTTAATTCAATTAGATTTTTATTTATGTTATCATTTGTTACTCTTATATACCATGTTGTAGCTATGAAATATATTTTATGTTCATAGTAGCATAAAGTATGATGGTCTATGTAAGGATATGTAGATCAATCTGATTCTGATCTCAGTAATCCACATTCTTATGCTCACACTGAAATTTGTGGTGAGCTCTGCTCCCAACAATATGTGAACCTGGGCTTTCAAACCATGGCTAGGTATTTTTTGGGGAACAGACTATGGCTTATTCTGTAAACCATGTTTAAAGCAAACCAAGAGATAAGGAGAGCTGTCTAGAGTTGCCTCGATTAGATGGGTAGTATAGAAGTCTAATAATACATTTTTTTTTAAAAAAAAGGAGAGGTGTTCTACATTATTGCTTTTTATGATTCCCTAAAGCCTCCTTGGACAACTTCAGACCAAAACATATGCCCTAAAATTAAGCTTAATATGGAGCTACGAGAATGAAATTTCCCAAATTCCCCCTAAACTCTGAAAGCCTGACCTCCAGTTATATCCACCAGAAGAACCTGCCCACTGTGCATGATGAACCTTTCCACTGTAGCCTTCAACTTCACAAAAAAGTATAAATTACAGATATTGATAATCAAAAAGATGCTTATCCCTAGCATTAATACTTCTATGGTCATTGAGTACATTTACCATATTATCTTAGGCTGACTTTCTATTTCTCCAGATCCTCAAAGGAAAGAAATTTGGTCAACTATTGAAAAGGACTAACTATTGGGTTTCTTTTATTTAGAAGAAGGACAGTATATACCAAGGACCATTCATTAGGGTCATCAAAGTCAAACAATGTCCACACTCTCCATATGGTTCCAAGGTATATGCCCACAAAAAGTTAAACCTAAACCCTTAATTGCATCTATAACATATTCATAAGGACAGAACTTGGGTTGCTTTTCCTTATAACCCTTGTGGTTAAGGATCTCTATTTGCTAATCCATTGTTAGCTCATATTATAGTGAATTTTGCTGCTGTGTTCCCCTTATGTCAATCTGGATGATCTACTAGCAGAAGGATTAATCAGTGAAGTTGACATTGACTTTTCAAATCAATATTTGTTGTTATCTGATTAATAGAAAGCTGCTCTCTCCAGGAAAGTACCTATATATCCCTATGTACTTAAGTTACCACAGAGATTTTTCCTTAGCTTACTTCAACACCATAGCCTCAGTAGTGTTAGATGGAAAATAAGATAAATTTTTCCCAGGTGAACCTTCCCATATAACTGCTATACTGTATATCCCATGGACTTCTACACTGCCCTTTGTATAGGATTATAAACTCTGGCCTTATAAATCTCTGATAGAACATGGGAAGAATATATCAATCTTTTTCTTTTTAACAACCTTGTAGTCCCTTAATTCAGATATTTTTTTGTGTGTGTCCTAAGAGAGAAGAGAAACATATGCTGCTACTTAGGATTGAACTCTCGATCTTCCTAGTGAGAGGCAAGAGTCTTCACCACTAGGCCACCATGCTGCTCAGGAAGAATATATCAATAATTTGCTATTAGGTCACTATTTAACGAGCATTAAAAGAGTTTATTAGCATTATATTATCTACTGCAAACAAAAAATAAATATGGTAAGAAAACTCTACCCATTCAAATTATTTAGTCTATGGGGAAAAGAAGCAAAAGAGACTATTCTCTGATGTGCCTAAAACATTGTCATAATTTATTATCTGAGGCTCAGAGATCTGTTCTCCCTTCATATTGGTACTCTATATACTTTCCTTTGAACAACAAAGGAGCAAATTACCTATCTATACTTATCTTTTCTAAGTTCAGGATTTCTTTTACAAAGACCTGTTTTACCAAACTTTCCTCATCTAGTCTAGAAAAGACATTTTCAAATGCCAATGATCTAACATAGGCATCCATATCATTCTGGTGCTTTGGAAACTGACATGTGTCTTTCTACAGTATATGTTTTATTGAGATATTAGAAAGGAACTTAATGGATCTACTACTTGTAAGGTTCCCAGGAAGAAATTATTTTTATTGATGTTCTGATGTGAGCCCAAGCATAACCAAAATGGTTGCAAAGTGTATTTTTATGTTATTAAAATACAAAACTATTTGTTGTTGTAATTGTATTGATTGTGGTAAGCTAATTTTATCCATTTAAGGATGAGACACCAGTTATCAGTTTACTGCATTTGGTGGTTGACCAAAGGCTATACTTTTTTTCACAAATAAATATATGTAAAAATGTCTTATTGCTATTTTATTGTGCCAGAACCTATTATAATAAAACTACCCTATGTTATTGCATAGCTATATAACATAATCTTCTTCCTTTTTAAATTTATTAATGCATTTTAATTATGCTTCTATTTTTTAATTGTTGATTGCAGCAAAGAAACTGATTGACCATTTAGCATCCCCTTTCCCCCAAAATGTATTCACAGTGATTTCTTCATGATATTGATTTTGGCTTGCAAATGTAGCGATCTGAGGTTTGGTCAACCAAGAAGAGTCAAAACAAAGAAGATTAAATGGGAAAATGTATATGAAAATAAAATTGTTAAACATTGTTAAAGTTGACTCAACATTATATATACATGAAGCAAATGGCAACCCTATGAGCTGTCTACCAAAAGTTAAAAATATATTTTGGGGCCTCTTTATAATAGACAATGGTTAGCCCATATATATATATATCATGAAATAAATAAATAACAACGATCACCAGGATAAAAATCTTAAACAAAAACTGTTTAATCTACAAAGCTGAGCCGACATCGTCAGAGCATAAAATACGAGATTTGGGATACAATGTTGGCAGTGTGGCTGACAAAAGCTCAGCTTTGTAGATTAAACAGTTTTTGTTTAAGATTTTTATCCTGGTGGTCGTTGTTATTTATTTATTTCACGATATGTGTATACCCGGGATTCATATTTTTAATATAATCAAGAATATATATGTAGGTCTTTGGTAATTCGGGTTTTCTCCCACGTAAAATTGGAAGTGTCTTGGCAACGTTTCGACGAAGTCTCATTCGTCATCTTCAGGCTGGTGTCTCTTCGGCCTTGTGCTTCTAGGAGTTTATAATCCTATACAAAGGGTAGTGTAGAAGTCCATGGAATATACAGTATAGCAGTTATATGGGAAGGTTCACCTGGGAAAAATTTATCTTATTTTCCATCTAACACTACTGAGGCTATGGTGTTGAAGTAAGCTAAGGAAAAATCTCTGTGGTAACTTAAGTACATAGGGATATATAGGTACTAGATGGGTTTTGTCTTTGAAGGATCATGTCTGCCATCTGAATGAAGTCATTTACTAATACTTATTCGTGAAGCTTTCAGCTTAGCCACCAGATTTGTTTTTCCTATCTGCTCATGCAGATTGACTTACTCTTGCTTGTTCTCATTGCTCGAATGGATGGATGATTCTGTGGATTTTATTTTCTTCCACATTTGGATCAGTTTTATTTTAAGGTTTTACTGTCTCATTTATGAAAAGAATGATCAATCTATTTATCAAAACATGAATGGGACTCAAATCTTAACCACCTTTATTTGTGCTGACATTTCTTCTATTATTCATTATTACTATTTTAGAGCAGAGCTCCCCAACCTTTCCAGATTGGCAGCTCGTAGGGAAAGGGAGGAGCAGGGAAATATGCACGTGCATGCCCGCATGCATGCATGCATGCACAAACAGAGGTGTGCATGGTGGCAGCACTAGAACCCGTGTGCATGCGCAAGCAGACCGTGTGCAGCTGTGGCGGTACTGGCACCTGTGTGCATGCACAAACAGGGCTGCTAGTGCCCACGTGACACTGGCAGTGGTGCTAGCGCCCCCGCACATACACAAATGGGGCCGCTAGCACCCTGCATGGTGGTGCTAGCATGAGTGAGGGGTGCACGCACACATGCGTGCGCTCACCAGCCATTCCTGTGGCCCAGTGGCCAAAAGGCCATGGCCCGGTACCGAGCCACGGCCACAGGTTGGGGACCCCTGTTTTAGAGGGAAGACTGGATCATAATCTCTGGCCCTGCCTATTCTTCTACAAATATTTTCAGGTTGAACACAAAGACTCAAAAAGATATTGCAATTTCAGTCAACTGAATGGAATTTGAGTTGTTCTGTTTTGGACACATTATTTACCCTCAGTTCTGATAAGGTACAAGCAATTGCAACCATTTTCTTCATTAAATCTTGATGAAGATTTTCTTCATCCAGATGGAAAGACTGAACAAGGAGGAGACGGAGGAAAAACCCAAGTCTACGATTAGGATCATGTACCATATAGTATTATGAAATTGTTTGCTTAATTGAGGTAGACCAAATAAACCAAAATTGTTATCTTTATAACTTTATACTTGGCCTAAACCAAAACCATAAAATTTGATATGAATCAAGTCACAATTATGATTTCCTGGATAAGGTTAGAGTTATCTTATAAATGTTAGTCCACCTGCAATACCTTCGCTTCGAGAAGGACAGGTTTTCCCCATTTAGGATAATTCATCATTAAAACATTGGCAATAACTGAGAAATTAAGTCAAAGAACTTACCCAACATGGCACTTGATATTCTCTACCGAGATGTTGCAAGGTGCTCTTTTCATGAATGTTAATTAAATATTTGGAGATAGGAGAGCTACTTCCTTTCCACTGCATAGCAAGCAGCTAAAATGAATTAGCTGAATCTATATGTTTATCAAGAAACAGCTGCCCTAACTGCTATTTTGAGAGTAGGGATGCATCTCAATGACTGTGCTAGTCCATATGGAACAAAAGTCTAGAATCTAGATCATAGTTCACTTTCCCAACATATCTCATTCCTGGGTATCATACAGCACAATACTACTATAAACAGACATTTTTTCTCTTCATCATATCTCCTGCAGTAAATTCATTTCCTTCTCTATCCCCATCTATTATTCCCTTTTCTTTCTTTTTCACATAACTTTGCTAAATTTCAATACTACATTGTTTCTTATATTGCCATGACTCTAGACTTAAACATAATAGAAGAACATGGGTTGTGGAAAAAGCCATAGTTGTCTGGTCCACATATAATGGCAAACCATAAATCATAGTTTACAAACCACAGTGGCTGTGATCATATATAGTTTGTTAAGCCCAAAGAGAGCAGACAATGTTTGTGCTTAGCACAATCTATGTAACCAGTCAAAATGCAAGCAAGTAGGAATTGACATTCAGGCCCCTCTTCTTCACTTCTGACTACAGAAACTTAAAATGGCATCTAATATGCATTCATCTAAACATGCTGCAAAGCTTCCCATCAATCACACATAGTGTTACTGACTGCTGGTTTCCAAGTGCATTCAGTTTAATCCAATTAAATTGGATTATAGAATTACAAGTCATGTAGACAGGGCCTATAGATGCCATGCTCCTTAACAGGTACATGGTGAAAACATTGGTAGCTCATACATTTTGGATCACCTTTCCTGCAGGTGTCCATGTAGACCCATTTTGCAAGCAAGTAAAATCAATATTATTCTAATGTGGCTTTGGCTTTACTTGATTGTGATAGGCCATCATAGGAATTGGTAGCAGATTGTTGTTTGTATTGCTCTTTGTTTGCTTATTTATGCTTTGTTTCTCTGTCCAGAGTCCATTATAGTTAGGGTTGCTAAATAAACAAATATTTGCCTTGAAGATGAATGTGGAATGGTTAGAAATCTAAACACATATTGACCCTGTTGGTGAGACACAAGTTTAAAACCTCAACTTCTTTTGCTCTTACACCTTCAAAATAATTGCCTAAATAGGCATGAAGTGAAACTTAACTGTCTTATTGGTTCATTTCTTTCTGACTATGAACATGCTCCAGTTCTCTTCAACTAAACAGTCACCTATTAGAACACAGGAAACCTAGCTTTGTTATTGTGGTCTCTGCCCTTGAGATGTTTACAATGTCCATATGATTCCCACCTTGATGGTGTTTTAAAGACCTGCTTGTTCTCTCAGACATTGGACTAGGATGGATGGGTCCCCTGGCTGATTGAGTTTTCTGTTTTCTATGTTGTTTAGTTGGAGCTCCTTTTTGTGCATTAGATATTGTATATTTTTTAAAAAAAATCTTTAAAAATCCTTCATTTTGTATCCATTTAAAGAACTAAACCTTATGTTCTACTAGAGATATATTTGACTGGATATAAATTCTTTGACACACTCCTGGTGGAAAATAAAAGTTGTACCATCTGATATTTATTCCTGACATAATACTTTCAGAAGGAAATTACATCTAACAAAGGAAAAAATTATATATCTCTGGATGTTTTTAAAACAACATGGGCCACTGTCCAAATGAAGATGATGTTCTGAATTGGAAACAGTGGTTATTTCTTTGTGGTAATGTATAGTTTGACTTGAAGGAGATATTCTTGGATTGATTTATTGTATACAAAAATCTTCTACCAACCTTTCATCTATTTTATTTCCATTAGTCTCCAACTCAGCCTTTTATGCTGTATTGCATTTCCCCCATTAGATTTGAAGAATAAATTATATAGCGATTTTCAGAGCAATCCTTTACAACAAAAAAGACATATTATAAAAAATCAATACAATTTTCTAGTATGCTGAGATGTTACCATTTAGTATATCTTAACCGAGTGCATTGATATGTCTGTGGTACACTATCATCATCATGTATGTTAACTATATATGTAGTGCCTCAACTAGCTATCAAATTGGTTGAAATAGTACTGTGGGAAGAAAAGTCTTCATCCTGGTTCATCCAAGCCGGGAATAAATAAAACAACATAGCGACTGCTTTGGGAAGAAGGTTACAGTTTATTGAAGAGCCAGAAAGATGGTTCTTGTAGGAAGGAGGAGAAATCAAGGAGAAGGACTGAGCACATGTGGAGTAGGTTTTTATACCCTCTGAAAGCCTTTTGTTTGAAAGTTTCCTGTTCCTGTGGCATGAACTTTGAGGCTATTTCCTGTGTCACGTATTCTGACTTGAGTTTAGGTGTGCCTCTCTGGTATTCTTGATGGTAATGGGTTAGTCCTATTATGTCCCATCTCAGGTGGGGTATGCAGATTTTTAGGTCTTTTGTCTTCTTGATTTCCTAGCTGGCTCCAGCTTTCTGATGGTTACATCTGCATTTGTATAGGGCTGGCTCCTGCTTTGGGCAGAGATTTGGGGGCAGGGTTGGCTTCTGCTTTTAAAAATCCTTTTGGGGAAATATATTTTTCTGCCCTTTTAATATTTCCTTCTCTGAGGGGCTGACCTCCCACAGTACAATAATCTCTAAAGCAGTTACAAAGCTGTTACCATGTAGCCTTTTGAAATGTTTAAGTTGACTTGTGATTTTTTTTAAAAAAATAGTGCTCTTGTTTGTACTTTTGTATTATTTTGTATGTACTTATTTTATACAAACTTTTATGAGAAACTGGAAATGTGGTATTCTTCTGTTGTAAAAGAAAACAGCTGCATGTTTTGTTTTGGCCCTCAGCAGATCTAGATAAGCCATTATAAGCTTTTCTTGATTAGGCAAGGTCTTCTCCAAGCACATAACTGCACAATTAATTGGAAGATAAGACTTGATACCCTGACAAAGAAATGTAGAGTTGATATCAACAACAATACAACAATTTTTGTATCAGTTCAAAATAATTTATTTTTCTCTAGTTCCACTGTTATCTATTCTCTTGTACTTGATCTCTGTTTTTTACTTAATTGACTTCAGTTTTATTATATCAAGACTCATTACTTCAAACACTCAAAAGATAACATGAACAACAATATAAAATTCAAATAAAACTAGATAACATAGCTCTTTAAAAGGGATATTGCAAACAAGAGGAAATGTTCAGCAGCATCTCTTGGCTACTCTTTAAAATGATTTCCTTTGAAATTCACAGTGCCCTGTTGACCGTTCAGTGCTGAATATGCCAGGAGAAACATCAAAGGAAGTTGAATGCAGCAGGAATAGCTTTTTTAAGAAGCATGTGTGGTAAAACAAGAAATAAGATCAAGAAAGAATAAGTGATGAACATATGTGAATTGAATCCAAAGAAACCAGAATGAAATGTTGAAGTGGCTATAGAGAGAGACGGAGGATTGAATTACAAAGCAACTATGTGAAGGATAGGTGAAGAAAGAGAAGACTAAGAAAGTCATGGTTGGATGGAATTGATCTAATCCTGAAAAAGTGACAGATGAAAAATTTAAACAATAAATGACAATGTAGAAAGCAGTTTATAAAGTTATGGTAGAAGCAATGGTGTAAGAAGAAGTAAAAAAAAACATACTAGAAAACTATGGAGCTATATAGTGGATCGGGGTAGAAAGTGAATTTATAAATCTTTTATTTTATCCTAAGGCCAACAGATGACAAGCAGTTGTTTACAGCAGAAAATATATGATCAAAAAATATGATAGGGACCTGGGCAATTGGTCTCTTTCAGATCATTATTGAAATCTGATATTAAAAAATTAACAATAACAGAAGTTATAAAATTTAAAGCAGAAAACAAAACAGCATGTCATAAGAATGATGAAGTGACTTTGGTTCCTTTAACCAAGAATGCCGGAAAGCAGGATTATCAACTTGTTTGTAGACGAAAAGGCATCTGAGTGACCCCTCTTCCATGGTCCAATCTGCAAATGGGCAAGAATAATGTGGAGTCCCATTACTGACTGGACCAACATACTGTATATGTTTAATCTGAAGCTGCACAGTACACACTTGCAATATGGATATTATGTCCAGCATAATACACATCCCACCCCGACAGAAGAGGAGAAAGAGAAGCAATTTCTAGGTGTCCTTGAATAGTGCAACCAGTTTTGGTCACCATACTACAAAAAAAATGTTGAGACTTTGGAACAAATTCAGAGAAGAGCAATTAAGATGGTCAAAGGCCTGGAGACTAAAACATATGAAGAACGGCTGCATGAATTGGGTTTGGCTAGTCTAAAGAAAAGAAGAAATAGGGGTGACAGTATTCCAGTATTTGAGGGGCTGCCACAAAGAAGATGGGGTCAAATTATTCTCAAAAGCACCAGAAGGTAGGAAAAGAAACAATGGTTGGAAACTGATCAAAGAGAGAAGCAACCTGGAATTAAGGAGAAACTTCCTATTAACCAATTAACCAGTGAAACAGCTTGCCTTCAGAAATCGTGGGCACTCCATCACTGGAGATTTTTAAGAAGAGACTAGACAGTCACTTGTCTGAAATGGTATGGGTTCTCCTGCTTGAGCAGGGGGCTGGACTAGAAGACCTCCAAGATCCCTTCCTTCTTCTCTTCTCTTCTCTTCTCTTCTCTTCTCTTCTCTTCTCTTCTCTTCTCTTCTATTCCATTCCATTCCATTCCATTCCATTCCATTCCATTCTATTCTATTCTATTCATCTGCATGCAAGATAAATAACTATTGCTATTGTTTGAATTTTAGGTAAAGAGTTAATACAGTTTGCTGACTTGATGTCCAGTTTATGTTGTTATTATACTTCTGGTATAATGTGCAGTTACAAATTTGAGATTTTGGATGGCCTTATAAATTGATTAAAATTATAAATAAGAAATTCATGTTCACCAAGTGTTTTCATTTAGCTGACTGCTGAGTAATACTATCCACATCATTATTACTCTGTGTATTGTATGAAGTGTCATGTTGCTATTTTTGTCATGGATTCATTTGCCGACTGATTATATCTGATTAAGTTGATGTTGACTCTTAGCAATATTCTCCATGATCATGCCATTCCAGCTAAATCCATTTCAGAACTTCTTATATATCCCAATTGTGTTTTTAATTTTTAATTTGTTGTTGCCTTGGATGAATTGATTTTGACACAGGTTTTTCCAGCAATAGCAAACATTTATTATGGGAATTCTGCTGTAATGAAGTTGACAGATTATCAGTGTTCTCTAAATGTGCAATCCAGCTTGATCAAAAGCTATAAAAGAATTTTGGAAAAGTTCCTTTTTATCTTTTTTTTTTTGAGTACATGAAAAAGAAAACACAGCATTCCATCCCAAGAATTGGAGCAGTCAAGGAGAAATGGTTAATATATCAATATTTGTTAGTACAGGAACACGGAAAGCTTAAAACGAAGTCAAGACAACAACTGATTGCAGAGAGATTTAGTTTTCAGTGGTTTTAATATGCATAATTAAGAGAGAAATTTAATATACATAAAACAGAATTTTAAATGGAATTATGTAGAAATGATGAACACATGGTTGTTAAACCATATAAGTTTTTGTTAAGATTTTAAATGAAAGAGTATATGATAAAATCAGCTCAGAATTTTGATTGTAATATACAGATGGATCAAAAGGAATGAAATTTATTGTGCTATAATTTTGACTTCTGCCGGTGGTATGGTGAACTGAAGACAGCTCTGCAAAAATGTAGCCAAATGACATGGCAAAGACCAAAGAACCATGAATAGACCAGTTCCTTGGAATCTTTTACAGATAAAAAGGAAAGCATAGGTGATCACCCACATGTGCTCTAGACAGCTGCTCATTGCAATGAATCCACTGGCAGTGGTATTCCATGGATTTGAGTGTTGGGAGATGACAATAACAGCCATTTTGCTTGCAACCACATGAGAGCCTTTTAAAGGACACTAAGTTTGCAAAAAATAATTGTATACTTAAGAATGTAAAGAATGTAAAATACACAGGAAAAAAATAAATCAGATTTAAGATAAGATTTGATCTAAGAGTGTTCTAAATGGATCAAGGGTCCAGATAAATTTGGAATATTGATTCTTACAATATGATTTTAGAATCAATTATAAAAAATAAATAGTTTCTCATGGGAAACAGACTTGTTTTGGTTATCTTAGCTATTAAATGAGATCTTTGAAGAATGGAGTCAGAAATTAGTAAGTACAATATCATCACAGTCAGTAATAGAACATGTCTAAAAGGCATTAATGAAGGAATGACACATGTGGAACAACTTATATCTGGCAAGAGAAAATACTACATGTGGAAGTACAAATAGCAGAGCAAGAGAAAGATTTGGAAAAGGATACTTAGTAAAACTGAATGAGAATTGCTAGGAAAAATTCAGGAGCATTTCTCTGGCTAGTAGTAATAAAATAACTAGCATATAAAATGAAAAAAATATATTTTAGGGATTTTTTTTTAGGGAATTTTTTCTCTCTCTTCAAATATAGTTACAGCTTCTAGGGTTTTTTTTCCATTGCCCCTTTTCCTAGAGCCACAATACACCCTTGTCTCTTGTCACCCTTGTTTCATTTTCAGTTATTTCAGACTGGGTGCAGACTTTGGATAACATTGAGGAAAAGACTGGAGGGCTTTTTGTGCTATTTGTACAAAATAGCACTTCATACATCAGGACAATCCTTTTTGCCAAGCAGAATTCCACAGAGAATACAATGTAGGATAATTCGTGGAAAGAAATATCAAAAGCTGAAGGCATCTCAAATCAGAATTTCTGCTACACCTTACAAATAATCATATTTGGTTGGTGCATGAAATCTAGCAAGCAGGTTAGTTACAGAAAAATGAGCAGAGCTCAATTGCCCCATTTCAGATGCTGGAGTATAAAATATGCTTTATGCCTTGGCCATTTCATAAATTTATGCGATTAGATTTAGTACTATTAATTATTTTATACAATAATATTAATTAATTTTTAAATTAATTCACATACATAAGAAGCAGCATAACACCATCCCCAACAACATAAGTCACTGTTATCAAGCTAGACTTTCAAATGCTCTCCAGGAGTTTAAATAGCTCTTTGCCATCATTTTGTTCAGGATCATCCACAGGCAATGCATTTTTTAAAAAAAAATGATAGAGCTTTGATTAGTTATGATTATTTTGACATTCTTGACCTTTCACACTGGATATCTTGTTCTAAAACTAGATGTCTTAAATACATTTTTTTTAAAAAAATGAATTTAACAGAGCACACATATGCTTTGTATCTCAAAATTGATGCTATCAAGTTGTGTTCGGATTGCAAAAGCCAGAATTCCCAGGAAAATTCCATATTGGGTTATTCAATCTTGTATTCAATTCAACCTATGTTAGTATCTATCCATTTACATCTGAATATTATTTTCCTTGTGCATGTTTTCCTTGTGCATATTACATATATCTGTAGCAATATATCAAGTGTTAATATAAATTATAAGATAATGTGATGATTGTTCTATTAGCACAATAGATTATGGATTACATCTAGATTAACTAGCCTTTAGCATAATTAAGAGATCCTTTTGATTTAATAAATGTAACCAATGTAATCTGAATTACCTTCAATATATATCTATTACTATAATTATATCTGCTTTATGAAAAGTTTTATCATTAACTCTTTCTTAGAATATTTCTATAAAGCACAGAGAAATTTTGGCAAGAATACAAAACAATGCTGAGATGACCTTCAAAAGGGTCATGTTGTGATGTAATGAGACTGACTGAGAAAAATTACTATGTGAAATGAAAAGGTAAATGAAGTAGCAATAAAAATCCCAAATGTACTCTTAATGAAATCTTCTTCCATTGTTGCTGAAATCTTATATCCTATTTAATATGCAGTATCCAATAATGACATTCTACTGTTACATCCTATTAACGACAACAGCTACATTCAAGAATTGGTTTCAATAGTACATGACTGACAAGTAAAGATGAAAGAACAAAGCTATTACTTCAGAGATGGGGGGGGGGAATTCAATTTTATATCTAATACCCATAAATTCAAATATCATTAAGTGACTGCTAATTCATTGTGTTGTTTCATTCTTGAGATTACAAATTATAATTTATATTGATGAAAAAATTACCTCAGTCCTGGATTTCTAGCCTTCTGCCTTAATCACTAGACCAAGCTAGCTCATACAATACTCACACAACATTTTTCACCTGCTTAATGAATTAAACATGTTTTGACTTCTGACAATACATTGCATCATAAATTAACCAATCACAACATGCTAATTCACAAAATCCCTAACTCACATTAATGCCAACCAATCTTAGTATGTGATGTGAATGCATCTGTTAGCCTTTATCTGACCTAGTCACACAGATTAAATAAACATGGACATTGTACACTTTGAAAATGGCTAAGGTACACCTTTTCCCATTAAGTGAGAGTAAGGGAGGCTTGACAATGATGGGCTAGCCTAACCCACACACAAACACATCCTCATGCTTCTAAGAGCAAAGTGGAGGGGTA
Organism: Azemiops feae; assembly: GCA_023970755.1. NCBI lineage: Eukaryota > Metazoa > Chordata > Lepidosauria > Squamata > Viperidae > Azemiops > Azemiops feae. Next base: position 127,369 of record JALGBA010001950.1, read on the forward strand.
CCATTTCTTTGCTTCTCTTAGCAATTTACCACAGCTCAGCACAATAGCTGGAAGAGATCTCTATAGGGGCCCTTGCCTGCACAGAAGTCTGTTCTGCCTTTTGCAAATGCTGGAGGTGACTAGGAGGAGGCTGAAGTGTTGTTCCTTGAGATAAATAGTGTTGCCACTTTCCCTCAGAAAGGCTAATCATGGTGCAAAACAACATGAGGGAAATCAATGTTGTCTTATACCAGTCTAATCACTGATGTTGACCTATGTCCAAATCCTGCTTACAGCAAACTGGGTAGATTTTGCGCAACAGCATGTAAGATCCACCAGACATTTACAGGCCAAGTTCCTACTATACAGATGTATTTTCTGCAATGTTATATATATAAAAAAAATTATGTAACTTCAGATATTATCACACTCTATGAAAATGTTAGATATTATCACATGTTAGATATTATCACAATTTATGTAATTTTAGATGCTACCTCATTAATAGCCAATTGACAGATTGCTCCTTTTGAATTTTTCTTGTGGGTTCTAGTCAGTTTGTTTAATAAACATATTTTAATTAGGTCTCAAATTTTATTTACTTGTTTTTTAATATAGGTTTATCACCACTTCTTGTATTGGACTAAGATTGCAATAAACTGAATGACTCACTCACATAGCATCATTAATTATTCTACATAATACAGCTATATCTTGAATCTATTGAAAGGATTTTAAGGTAATGTACATGTTTCCTGCCATTCTCTATTCTTTTAACTGAAGAATATTTCAGCCAAGGTCAGAAAAGGTAAAGACTACCTAAGAATCTAATCTTTACTTTTTCTATTCCCAGTCCTTGTTAGCTAAGTGTGTCATTTGACATTTTTCTTAGACAGTTGTGCAATTTAAGTATAATGTTTTAATGTGTCTCTGTCTCCCATTTAATTCCTTGGCCTAATAAAGCTATTCGTTATAGAAAAACCATAGGAGGCCCAGCTGTTTACCTACTATATTTTACAAATAGTATTTTCACTGAAGAAGTTTTGAAATGTCACCTCCAGCTGAAAGCAAACAAAGCAAAATAAGGAGGCTTAAAAAGATTCTTCAGGTCACCTTTAAGCAGTAAGGCTGCTCCACAGTTAAGTTAGCCAACTGAAAATAAAACCAATAATTTTGACAGAACTCTGCAAGTTGGGTTGCAGAAGAAAACCAAATTACTGCCATAAATCAGGAGAATACATTTGTCTCTACCTGTGTAGCAAAGCAGGTTCTTTAATTTAGAAGGCTGAAGAAAAGGAGGATTCTCATGAATCAATTTCTCATCAGTTTGTGGGAATCTCAACATCATGTTCTAGACCAGAGAAGGAAAGACAAAAGCATGTTAAAATGCCGCTGTTCAAATTAAAATTAATAGTAGGAAGAAGGCTTGTTAAAAAAGACAGAGGGAAAAGTATCATCATCTTTCACCAATGCAGATATATCAAGAGAATTTGTTCAGTTTCATAAAAGAAAGCAATCCATAAATGCATTCAAATTGTACATTCAAACTCTGGGATATTAAACATAAATTGTTTATTGTGAACATCTGCCAACAGCAGCCTCTTTTTCTATAAAAAATATATGCCCTAATCATGTTACTCAAAATTAATATCACCTTTCTGTTAAACTATGGGGCTATCACAAAATTCTGTGCTTGTTGCCTAGGTGAAGTATGTCATCAGTTTCAAGGGAATTCTAGATAGAGAAAGATTTTCAGTTAGGTTGCAGGAACCAAATTTTTATAATAAAGGTAATTGCAAGAAGGTTGGACAGTAAGTAAAACAATTTTAAAGCTGAAGTGAACCCGGAAAAATTAAAACTGTTCATTTAAATAGCTAAATTACGCAAGCTAAAATGCTAGACATTTTAACCCTAGAGTTAAGATTTTAAAAGACTCTAGGTACATAAGCATTAGAAGGGAAAGAAGCTAGTTGGGTGATGAACCAACAGTTAGCTGAGAACTATACATGTTTACAGGTCTTCAAGTTTGGGTGCCACAGGGCAGAAGAAGAAAGATAAAAAGTAGAAGAATAATGTTAGGAAGTAATGAATTCACCTCTGCTCACAAAAGTACTTGTTATTGTGTTAAAAGAAATGTTTTAACATTTTAAACATTTTAAACAGACAATAATTTTATTAAGGTTTATATTAAATAGATAAAACCGATACAAGAACCTAATACAAAAACGAATAAAAAGAAAAAAATGTTTAGAAAGTGCAAATATCCCTCCAAAAAGAAGAAAAAAATAAGCTTCCCCTTTCATCCCTAGCAAGTATATTCAAGATTAACAATTTATCATTGTCTCTTAAAATACAACTAAATATATCTTCATTTATACCTCATCCCATTTTCTATAAATTAATCTCAACTCTCCTTATTGGTCAGCAAGCCCAGTAAAAGTTAACAAAAATATCAACCAACTTAAATGTATATTTCTACTTCTATTTAAAACCTAATCTCTGTCTCCATTAGCTTTACTAATGCCTCTCTATAATAAACAAAACCCACCCTCAATTAATATCCAAATATTGAAAAAAAAGTATTGAACATTACCAGAAATAACTTATTTATATATCATAGGGTAACATGATCCAGTCAAAATAGCCATTAAACATCATCAGAGATTGTTTGGACGAGGGGATAGATGGGGAACTCATCAAATTTGCAGCCGACACCAAGCTGGCAGGAATAGCCAACACTCCAGAAGATAGGCTTAGGATACAGGAGGATCTGGACAGACTTGAACACTGGGCACTATCTAATAAAATGAAATTCAATGGTGAAAAAAGTAAGGTTCTACATTTAGGCAAGAAAAACCAAATGTACAGGTATAGTATAGGGGGTACCTTGCTCAATAGTAGTAACTGTGAGAGGGATCTCGGAGTCCTAGTGGACAATCACTTAAATATGAGCCAGCAGTGTGCTGCAGCTGCCAAAAAAGGCAACACAGTGCTAGGCTGCATTAACAGAGGGATAGAATCAAGATCACAGGAAGTATTAATATCACTTTACAATGCCTTGGTAAGGCCACACTTGGAATACTGCATCCAGTTTTGGTCACCACGATGTAAAAAAGATGTTGAGACTTTAGAAAGAGTACAGAGAAGAGCAACAAAGATGATTAGGGGACTGGAGGCTAAAACGTATAAGGAATGGTTGCTGGAATTGGGTATGTCTAGTTTAATGAAGAGAAGGATGGCTTCTTCTCAAATACTCCCTTAAAGAATGTACATGCTGCCCATTTCCCTGTCCAAGACAACTCTGGACATTATATTGTGAAGTTCTGGAGAACTTTTCAGCAGGTCTTTACAGTGATTCTGTGTTGTGGATCAGGTGAGATTTGGAGATATGCCTAGCAGATTTTTTTTTTGTCTTCCCTAACTTGCTTTTTCTTAAACAGTTTTAAATACTTTTCCACTTTTAGCTTCCACACTTGCCATATGGACTGTTCTCTTATTCTGAATGTATAAACAACTGCGTGCAAAATACTTACTTTTGCAGAAACATAGGTGGCATCAGAGAGAGGTTACATTAGTGTCTATTCCCTTAAGAATTCATCAAAGCATGCAATTTGACTAGGGATGCCTAAACTTTTGCATGCATCTGTACACTCAATTACTAGAAACAATCCATCATAGGTTTATTTGTTTTGCAGACTTCATCACCTACCAGTAAACAAATGAAATATGTTAACAAACCTTTACTAGGAAGGGGAAAGCTTGCACAAACAAATGTGTATTTGGAAAAATGTACTTAATTATTTATTACACTTTTATGTCACTCATTTCCCCTATAAGATGATTCTTAAAGACTATTCAGGCTAAATTTTATTTAAATAAAGATAAAGGGAAGCTGAGTCATTAAAGTAAACGAATTGTGCAATTTTACTTTTGGAAATAGCAATGTAGATTATATATAAAAACCTGTGCATTTATTTGTATATTTAAACAATTTCATGATGATTCTGAATATCATACAATTTAAAGCCATAGAAAATAACATACTTCATAAAATCAATATACAAACTATTTATTTATAATAATATAATATAATATAATAAATATAATATAATATAATATAATATAATATAATATAATATAATATAATATAATATAATATAATATAATATAATATAATATAATATAATATAATAAATAATATAATATAATATAATATAATATAATATAATATAATATAATATAATATAATTAATATAATATAATATAATATAATATAATATAATATAATATAATATAATAATATAATATAATATAATATAATATAATATAATATAATATAATATAATATAATATAATATAATATAATATAATATAATATAATATAATATAATATAATATATTTGTAACCAAATGACTCTGGGCAGCTTGCAATTTAAGCAATTTAAAGACATTAAACAATAAAAACATCCACAAAATAAATAAGTATAAGCACAAATAAATACGTATAAACAGGTATAAAGTATATGCAAGTAATAAACTAGTATAAACACAAAATAAATAAGTATAAACCATACTGTGATACATGTTGAGGGTGACAAAACCCATTCCCTTTCAATCACTAAACAAAACAATTGATGATAGAGCTTGTTTAACCTCCCAGTCCAAATGCTTTCTAAGGAATTCTGGGAGTTGAAATCCAGACATCTTAAAGTTGTGAAGACTGAGAAACACTTAAATACAGGGGGAGCAACAAGCTATGGAAGCCAGAAGAGATTTTGAGGTGTAATTGTAACTCCAAGTACTCTTCTGATCTCTATGTAGCACTTTGCCAATTGCATCTTCATTGGTAGGGATAATTATGTAACTAATGATGCAATATGTGTCACACTATTGCCATTGCTTTGCTATAACATTAGGAAGATGATCAAGAGTAGCTGCTACATTATGAAATCATTACAGTAGCAGAAAAAAGCCACTGACATGTCATTCCCATTCTGTCTGGAACAATGCACCTCACAGATTTGGGCAAACTCTAAGATGAGGAGACTGATGTCCACATCACCACTAGTTCTACTCTAAAATCTCTCAAAAGTAGCCTGCCAACTTACCCTGAAGCTTTTCATCAATGCAAAAAGGGAATAAAATAAATTGTTGCATCTATTTGTCTGATGATGAGCAAAACAATAAAAATAAAAAATCCCAAAGTTATTGACAGGGGAGATAATTTAGAAAATTAGAAAATGGACACCCTACAAGCTCTGCAGAGCAGCATCAGTTAAACAGAAAAAAGGCTATTTTTCTTCAGGACTGGAGGATGTCATTGTTCTTTCAAAACTGGCACAGTGTATTCATGTGGAACTACTTTTTAATGCTTTAACATGGGGCTTATTAGAAAAAGTGTTTACTGGGAAGGTCAATAATAATAAACCATTTTCACCATTTATATAAAGTTACCACAATGTATAGTGAGGTATTATTAACACAGGTTGGTTAAGGAAGAGAATTGGATTGAAACTCTTTTGCCATATTTCTTTAGAAAATTGATATAAATGTAGGAAAGCAACAATGTGTTAAGAGCATAGCAAAAGATTTTAGTTTCTTTGTATGGAATAAGTCACCAGGAAACAGAAGCTGTGTTTTGCTTCTCCATTACTAGAGCATGACACTAGTCATAATCAGGGAGGAACTATAACATTAAGGCAGTTTAAGAAGAAAAGGTCCACTGATTTCCATTAAAATATCCTAAGGTTAACTACTATTGCGTCTTATGCTTGAGTTCAGGATATATTATAAGAAGGATAACAAAGCAAAGAATATTTCTGACCACTATTCAAGTCAATTTGAGAATCCTCCTTTCAGAACCTTTCACGGCACAACTAACCATAAATTTTGATGGAACATGCTAATATTCATCCATTTATTTTCTTTATAGCTTTCTTTATACTGACATGGCTAATAATTTATTTCCATTACTAAAATTCTACAGCAAAAAAGGATCAAAGAGTGGTAATTGATGTGCTATAGATAAAAGAGGAGGTTTATTTATTTTAAAAGGCTTTTGGTATGCAAATCCATGATCCAGCATGAAACCTAAGCATCTTTTTAATTCATTTATTTTGCACTTAATAATGCAGAAATGCACATTGCACAAAAAGCTGCACATTAATTAAAATGGAAAGAAAATAGCAGGGAATTTTTCATTGTCAGTGTATTTGAACTGCCCCACATTCAAGCTGATGAAGTTCCTTAATAATTCAGAAATATTTGCAATCTAAAATATTGGAAATTGCAATATTATCTTAATTATGGAAGAAAAATATAGTCTCCTTAATAGATTTTCATCCATATATCATTAATATCTCCTGTTTCATCCCTCCATCTTGTTCTGATTAATATAGATGGGAAAAGAGGCATAAAGGATTTTTCAGTATAAATTAAATTTAGCTCTATATATCTATATATATCTATATCTCTATTACAGCTAATGAAGTGCTTTAGTAATGCTTGTGATATAGTTAAAACTCTGGGACCATAGTTAAAGCTTTAGATGATAAATGTGAGCAAACAGAGCTCTTGCATCAATTCCTAATTAGCAGATTGGAGAGAAAATAAATTCCTTTTCAGACAAAATCTTTCAAGGAGTAGACAAAGCTGTCAAGGGCTTGTTTCTCTATCTCATTTTTTTCTAGTCTTAAGTTCAGTTTGTTTCTTCATCAATTTGAAGGGCTTTTTTCTACACACTAAATTTAAACTTCTTGTAAAAATTATTTTTGTCTTGACCTCTATCAAAGATCTGAAACTCTTTCAGATTAGGAGATTTTGGAAGCAGAATGGGGAATCCTAACTCTTTTGGTCCCAAAAGATCATACCTAATAAGACCTTCAGAGACACATTTTTGATATAAATTTTGATGGGAAGAATGTCACACAATTTGGAAAAGGAGAAAAACAGTTTTGGTTTATACATTGGCTTTAATGTGAAATATTAGTATATGTAAAATAACTCAATATTTCTACTATATATTTATGTTCCAAATACTTATTGCTCCAGTAATAGAGAATATACAAGGCTTAGAGTTGAATTGTTGAGTACCAAAAATATCTTAACTGGTAACAAAACATCTGCAGGAAGACAGTCATGCTCAGAATACCAATAATTCAATATATTTAGAATTCTGTGTGCCTATGTGGTCAAACTACTCCACGTTTTCAACTGAACATTGAGCATGTGAACTGAGGGATAGGCTAATACTATTGCCATAGTTAATATAATGAAGCCCCAATTTGATCAGAAAACCTTTTCATGAATGAAGGCATAGAAAATCTTTTAATTCTGTATCCCCTGAAGGATCTTCACCCATGAAATCCTGATACTGTACCTTTTTATATACTTATTCAGGAATAAAAATCTTCATAACATAGTAACTATTGGAGAAGACAAAGTTATTACAGGACAGTGCTTATGAAGAATCCTACTTCTTTTACACCACCCTTGCAAATGTGATCTTTTGCTTAGGTTTAAAACCAATGCTCCTATATAAATATATTCACATTGGGGTGACATGGAATAAGTCAAATGCATTGTGTTGGAAGGCTGATCACCTTGACTGTGAGAGGAAAGGGATAATCTTGAAACGAGCCACAAGGACATCTGTGAGACAATCAAAAACCTTTGTGAACTTACCCCAATGAGGGTACAACTCAACAATTCTGCATAATACACACATGGAAAGACACACATGCAAAATCTTAATTTTCCAGCTACACAGAGAAGAAATCATTTCTCCATTTCTAGCTGAAGTCAGTTAAGGGAAGCTGCAGCAGCTGAATTTCCCTTTAAATGGCAAGCTTTTGTTTAAACATCTGAAGCCAAATCTCCTTAATGGATTGGCTTGAGTCCAGCCAGTGAGTTAGTAAACTGAGGAGAGGCATGCCAAATTTCTACATTGAACCTGATTTGCAGTTGCAGCCTCAAGGAGCCAATGAACCTAGCCCCTCTAATTTGTTATCACCTCAAGCTCAAAAGCACAGTGTTCCTGACTCTTGGACTTCACAGTTTCAGCTGGATCCATATCATATAAGGAGTGATATGCAATGTGCACCTTCTGAATTGGTCTGAGTCTAGCTCCAGGGGAAGCAAGGCTTAAGGAAGCCAATGATCACATTGAGCTGATTCACCCAAAAAACTGGTGAGCAGTATATTGGTAAGAATTGTTTTGCTCCTTCCTCTAGTTTTCTGGAAGCTTTGTTTATCATCAGTGTTTAAGAACCAGGACCATGTGAGAACAATATATTAGTCTTCATTTCTCTCCAGTGATCTACCAATTATACAGGCTGGCTTTTTTTCCTTTCTCCTTTCCCACCCCTTCAAAACAAAACAAAACAAAACTTTTGTTACATATAGGGCAATTTTCATTTTCTGTATAATTCCCAACTCCAAATACTGAAAAAGAGACACCTCCCCATTTTCCTGTTTCTCCAAAAAAAACCTTCTCCCTTGCTAAAAAAGAAAAGCTATATAAAATGTTGATATAAAGTACCACTGGGCCTGCTATCTCTCTAAAAGCTGCACTGTACATGCTATTTCACTGTTAGTCTCCAAGGATTGTTCACTGCTATTCCCTCAGTACTGTTTAAATCCTATTTTTCCACTGAATGCTATTTCCCCAATGATTGCTATTTTCCCATTCATTCTTATTTCTCATTAACTGTTATTTCCCCAACTGTTCCCTGAATGTTTTTCATGTTTTTGTTGCTATTCCCTCAAAGCTATTTATTTTTAGGCTATTTCCCTGCTGAATATCTTTTCCCTAATGACTGCTACTTTCTCCGTTATGGCCATGAGGTCCCTCATTCATATCCAACCCCTTCTGTTGGCAGTACTTGTAGTCCCCTTTTGAGAGACTTACAATTTCTCCAAATGCATGGTTTTAAATACTCTTTATTTAAAAGACCTTGGTTGGGTATCACTCCTTACCAGTCAATCCCCGCCTAAACAGGAACACAGCCTATGTAAATAAATATATTTACTTCCTTTCTTATTTTTTCCTCTTTTCTCCACATGGAGGTATTGCCTTTCTCATCTCTTCTGTCTTTGTCTTCTGTCTATTCCTAGATATCCTTTAAAATGTGGAGCTGAGAAAGGAGATTGTGCTTCTTCTTCTTTTCTTTTTTTTAGTTCTGGGCTGACTCCTTTACACCAGACAAAATTATAGAAAAGTTTCCTCTTTGATTCACAACTACAAAGTAAGAAGGAAATAATTAGATATACATGGTATTAAAAGACAGCAAGAAATCTCTCTCCTCTCACCTGGAGTCCCTGAAATTATTTTACAAAGGTGGAGTTAGCCAAGCTGAGAAAAAATAAAATATCTGGGTCAGTTACCGAGTTAAGAAGCACAATAAATCTTTAGTATTAGCCAGAAAATAGGTTTAAGGTCTTAAAAAAAGAGGAGGAGGAGAAGAGAATCTGCTCTTCTCCTCACATTTAAAACTCCAGGAAAGAATTAAAAAATCCTAGCATGTGTGATGTGATTTCACTTACTTTGCATCATTGCCCAACCTCCAAAAATATTTTTCTCCTCCAAACATCACCTACTTCTACATTCTACACTGACCAATTATTTCTTTTTGTTCTGATTTGTTCAATCAGCTATAGTCCCTTATTCACACAAATCCTAGTTTACAAACCACCACTGATTTGCCCATCAATTTAAGTCAATCCAGACAATCTGCATTATATCAAATATTTCATTTTTCTGCTGATATAGGCAATCAAGGATGCTTACAGTAATAAACACATAAATGGTAACAATAACATCAATATCAAACTAAACTGAATTTAGTATGAACAGTAAACAGGGTGAACTAGAAATTCAGGTAAATGAGGGCAGATATGATATTGTTGCCATTACGAAACATGGTGGGATGAAACCCACAAATGGAACACACAGTTAGAGGGATTTAAATTATTTAAAAGAAACAGACCAAATAAAAGAGGAAGTGGAGTTGCTCTCTATATAAGAAATAACTACATCTCTACAGAAATAGAGCACAACAATGATAAAAACTGTCTTGAATGCATTTGGGTCAATATAAAAGGGGGGGAAATGATATTGCCATAGGTATATACTATAGGCCACCTAACCAAACAGAGGAAATAGATGAACTTTTTGCTAGTCAGCTAACTAAGGTATGTAGGAAGCACATCACAATAGTAATGGGGGACTTTAATTACCCTGACATCAACTGGGAGACAAACTCTGCACCAAGTGGAAGATCAAACAGATTCCTGACAAACCTAGCAGACAACTTTGTCTCCCAAAAAGTAGAGAAGGGAACTAGGGGATTAGCCATATTGGATCTAATCCTCACTAACAGAGATGAAATGATAGAAGGTGTTGAAGCCACAGGAACCTTGGGGGGAAGTGATCATGCAATATTGGAATTCAACATTATGGAAGCACAAGCAATAGAACATAATCAAACTAGAGTCTTGGATTTAAAGAGAGCTAATTTCAATAAACTTAGAGAGAGCTTGGGAAGGATTCCATGGATGAGAATCCTCAAGGGGAAAACAACTCGAGAAGCTTGGGAAATTTTGAAAAGTGAGATAATAAAAGCCCAGTCTAGCACAATACCAACAAAGAAGAAAAATAACAGCTCTCAAAAGAAACCAACATGGCTGCATAAAGAACTCTCTGATAAATTGAAAGATAAAAGGACAAGTATAAAAAGTGGAAAGAGGGGCACATAACTAAAGCAGAATATTAGCAAATAGTCCGAAGTGAGGAAGGCTAAGGCTCAAAATGAACTAAGGCTTGCGACCAAAGTCAAAAATAACAACAACAAAAAGCTTCTTTCAACATGTAAAAAACAAGAAAAAAGTTAAGGAAACGATTGGTCCATTAGTGGGGGAAAATGGCAAGAAGGTGACAAACAACAGGGAGAAAGAAGAACTATTTAACTCGTTTTTTGCATCTGTCTTTACACAAAGGGAAAAAAAACAGTCCAACCTATCAAAATAGTACCATAAAAAACAGATTAGAAACACAAGTTAAGATAGGCAAGAAAATGGTAAGTGAGCACCTGTCCAGCCTAGATGAGTTCAAATCACCAGGACCAGATGGATTACACCCCAAGGTTCTCAAGAAACTGGCAGATGTGATCTCAGAACCACTGAACTATATTTTTCAAAGATCCTGGAGCACTGGGGAACTACCAGAGGACTGGAAAAGAGCTGATGTAGTTCCCATCTTCAAAAAAGGGAAAAAAAATAGATCCAGGAAACTACAGACCTATCAGCCTGACCTCAATTCCTGGGAAGATTCTGAAAAGGTAATCAAACAACAAATCAGTGAACTCCTAGAGGCAAAGTCATTACTAAAAGCCAACATGGGTTTGTCAAAAACAGATCATGCCAGACAAATCTTATTGCATTCTTTGACCAAGTGAGACAAAATTAGTGGACCAGAGGAATGCTGTGGATATAATTTACTTGGACTTCAGTAAGGCATTTGATAAAGTAGATCACAACCTACTACTTGATAAGATATAAAAATGTGGGTTAGACAGCATCACAACGAGATGTATTCTTAGCTGGCTGACCGGCCGTACTCAGCATGTGGTCCTCAATGGAACCACATCTATATGGACGGAAGTGTGTAGTGGGGTGCCCCAGGACTCTGTTCTAGGCCCAGTACTCTTCAACATCTTCATCAACAATTTGGACGAGGGGATAGATGGGGAACTCATCAAATTTGTAGACGACACCAAGCTGGCAGGAATAGCCAACACTTCAGAAGATAGGCTTAAGATACAGGAGGATCTGAACAGACTTGAACACTGGGCGCTATCTAACAAAATGAAATTCAATGGTGAAAAAAGTAAGGTTCTACATTTAGGCAAGAAAAACCAAATGTACAGGTATAGTATAGGTGGTACCTTGCTCAATAGTAGCAACTGTGAGAGGGATCTCGGAGTCCTAATGGACAATCACTTAGATATGAGCCAGCAGTGTGCTGCAGCTGCCAAAATAGCCAACACAGTGTTAGGCTGCATTAACAGAGGGATAGAATTAAGATCACATGAAATATTAATACCACTTTACAATGCCTTGGTAAGGCCACACTTGGAATACTGCATCCAGTTTTTGTCACCACGATGTAAAAAAAGATGTTGAGACTCTAGAAAGAGTACAGAGAAGAGCAACAAAGATGATTAGAGGACTGGAGGCTAAAATATATAAGGAACGGTTCCTGGAATTGGGTATGTCTAGTTTAATGAAGAGAAGGATGAGGGGGGACATAATAACAGTGTTCCAATATCTCAGGGACTGCCACAAAGAAGAAGGAGTCAAGCTATTTTCCAAAGTGCCTGAGGGCAGGACAAGAAGTAATGGATGGAAACTAGTCAAGGAGAGAAGCAACCTGGAACTGAGGAGAAACTTCCTGACAGTTAGAACAATTAACCAGTGGAACAACCTGCCTCCAGAGGCGGTGAGTGCTCCAACACTGGAAGTTTTTAAGAAGAGACTGGACAGCCATTTGTCCGAAATGGTATAGGGTTTCCTGCCTGAGCAGGGGGTTGGACTTGATGACCTCCAAGTTCCCTTCCAACATTATTATTATTATTATTATTATTATTATTATTATTATTATTATTATTATTATTATTATTATTATTATTATTATTATTATTATTATTATTATTATTATTATTATTATTATTATTATTATTATTATAACAGCTAAGCAGAAATATTATAAAAAACCCATATCCTGCTAGCCTGAGGAAGAACTGGGCTAAATTATAGTGAGAAAAGTGATCCCTCAGATAGTCAGGCCATGTAATCCATAGTTTCTTTAAGAACCTTTAGTTATCTTCAGAAAATAATGCAATATCCTTCACAGGTTGCAATTACTTCCTGTTGACAAAAGAAGAGTTTAAGTTTCTCTGTAGAGCTGTTTGTGTCTCTTGTCTTGGAGTAAAGCAAAAACCTCAAGTGAGGAGAGCTTTGTATGGTTTAACATCTGTATCTTAATTGCAAGGAATATTTTGTGGTGTTAGAATAACTGGATACTGGATAATCAGTATTTGAGAAAACCTAAACTGGACCAAGTAACTGTTTATCACAGTCTTTTTAAAAGTTCTCTTCCCTTATTAATGCTTCCTGGCATTGTTGCAGAAAACAGAGTATAGGAAATAACTTTTTAGATTATATTTGACAGTAACTGGAGTGAAAATTCCTCTTCCCAAAAACAAATAACTATTTTGCTAAATATCCTCAAGTTCTATAAACTGAAAATAATCCATAGAAATGAAAAGTTGTTGCCTTGGAAGACTAGTTTCCAATGATCTGTCCTAACATCAGAATCCAAGTCAAGGAAAATCAAATCAATTTGGTTGCAAAGGGTGATGAAAATTGTTCATAATGAGTTTTTGAGTGTTCCAGCTTCAACATCGTGATAGCAGATATTCTAGAAAGTAGAAAAAATATCAATAATCTTTTCTGTGTTGATGCAGTGGAGAATGACAAGTAAATTCTCACTGCTAAATCCATATCTATAAGTTCAGGTGGGTTTTAAGAATAACTCCACTCCAATCTGATCTCTCTTAAAAGTTCTGCAACTTGCTCTTCTGTTTTCTATCTTTCTGTTTCATTGCTGGTAAACCATTGCCACCGACAAAATCACCATTAGTCAATTACAAAATGCAGCTTTGTGAGAAACAGGTTCCATCCTGTGAAGATACCTTTAATACCATCCAACAACATAATCTATCATCCCCCCCCCGCCTTCTTGTGGAGAGGAGCCTGAAAATGCCAAACCTAGTCGAAATATCTGGCTGATTGTGCAAGCAACCATAATATGAAGTCCAATACAAATAAATACTGGCAGGTGTGACTTATTATTATCTGTTGTGAACAGATTATAATAAAGTTACATTCCATCCAGCTCTGGTTAGTTAGATAAAGGCAGGGAAGGATTGAACTATTCAGATTTGAAAATCTGTTATTGTAACCCCATAATAAAATGCTGAAATGTGGATTTACAGGCGGCTGTTACGTATAAGCTGGGTGGACAAGATCAGAAATGAGGTTTTAAGCCGCCTGGGAAAGCCAAGGGAAATCATCAAAATAATTAAAAAACGAAAGTTAGAATATTTCGGACATGTGATGCGACACCCAGAAAAATACGGCATACTCCATTTAATCCTCCAGGGAAAGATTGAAGGCAAACGAGGTTCAGGCAGAAGAAGAACATCATGGCTTCAAAATCTAAGGGACTGGTTTGGACAAAACTCAGCAGCACTTTTTCGTGCGGCTGCTGATAAAAACAGGATCGCCAACATGATCGCTAACGTCCGATAACGGATATGGCACAAGAAGAAGAAGAATAAAATGCTATTCACATTTGTAATTTTAGTTCCCAGTCTGGTCTACCTTGAACACATGACAGGTCTTAGTGGCTTAGGTAGAAGGAAGGATTCACCTTCATGCTTTCCTTCCCAGGAGTTTTATATTTTGCTGGTAAGCTTTACACTTGTGGTTTCAAACTTTCTTCAGAAAAGGAATTGGGAGTAGGTTTTTTAAATGATGAACATTTCTGGATTGTTGCTGGATTGTGGCTATCTCCCACTTTTTGCAGTGGCCAACAGCCAGCATGATGGAGTAAATGTGGAAAATAGCCATCCCGGTAGCCAATTAAGTTCTTGAAATGTTAATAAGATTGTAAGATGAGAAAGAGATGGAAGTGTTAATAAGATTACCAAAAAGAAGACATATTGAAATAGGCACTCAAAAATCAGGTACTTTCCTCATTTTATATTTAGAGGAAATTCAAATACTCTTGAGCTTCATGTTTTTATTGATAGCTCCTTGATAACATCTTGACAATATTAAAAATTATGTTAAATTTAGTCAAGTGGCGACCCAAATCCCTAGTATGCATGTGTATATATACACATAAGCACACACCCTATATATATATACAAACACAGTGTAGAAACACACACACACACACACACATATAAACATGTATATATCTGTAGACATTCCTCTCTCTCTTCCACACATATACACAATTCTCCTAATCTACAATAACCCATGAAGAGTTTGAACAATGAGAGAACTTTTCTACTTCAGGCAGAATGAAATTGCATAGGAAATATAATGTTTCAAAGGTAAAAGTGGCCATCATCCTCCCTGACCATCTTTTCTGGCCTTTAATAAAGGAGAAATTGATACTCTAAAGAGCAGGGTCTTCAAACTTGGCCCTTTTATGATTTGTGGACTTCAACTCCCAGAATTCCTCAGCCAGGCATGCTGGAGTTGAAGTCCACAAGTCCAAGTTTGAAGACCCCTGCTAAAGAGCATACTCTCTTGCAAACAACAGGTGCTACAGTGTGGGTCCACTCTCAAAGATGGTGCTTCATTACTCTGTGCTAAAGCAATGATCAGTTTGAAAGCAGAGCAACCCAAGAAGTCTCAGCTTGGATGGATGGATGGATGGATGGATGGATGGATGGATGGATGGATGGATGGATGGATGGATGGATGGATGGATAGATTTGTGAAACATGACCAACCAACCAACCAAATCCATCCTGTTGCTTGAAAGATAGATAGGTAGGTAGGTAGGTAGGTAGGTAGGTAGGTAGGTAGGTAGGTAGGTAGGTAGATAGATAGATAGATAGATAGATAGATAGATAGATAGATAGATAGATAGATAGATCTCTGACCTTAAAATAGTCTTTATATCCTTTATATCTCTTAGCATTCAACAGCTATTGTTAAAAATCTGTATGTAGAACATAACACAATTTTATTTTTATGCAGAAAGATCTTCTCTCTTCTAACTAGGATTTCATTGTTGTGATTTTCACTCACTCTTGCTAATGAAACTTATAAAGGCTCCAGGCTTCAAGATCTGAAAATGAGAGACTATAGCTTGGTGTCAGAGCAAATGGTTTTCACAGAGAAAGTCTAGGTTCACTTCCTGGTTTCTGTAGTTATAAAGAGTAGAGAACAATTATGAAATACATCTTGGCTGCAGACCTTTTCTACATCAGATTAAGAGAGTTATGAATAAATTAGTCAAAATGACAGCATGATGGAATGCAAAAGCTAAATATTGTCAACCATCCTATCACTTGATCTCTCAGACATATAAGCTGTGCCTGGCAGTGATAAGCTTTTTTCTGAGAGAATAGCTGGGAATGAAACAAATAAGGTTTTCATAGACAGTGTCTCATGGAAAAGGACAGAAAAAGTTGAAATTGACTAAGGCATGGCAGGGATGGAGTTGCAATGGAAGAGATGAAAGAAAGAAAAAAGGATGGCTGGCTAAATATCTATGGAAATTCTCAGTCAATCAGTTCATGGTTGTCCCAAAGATGTTTTTTCAAGAGGCAACCAGACTTTATTTTTCTTTGAAGAACTAAGTTGTATTTAGGAAATTTGGGGTACTGAAGATCTTGATCAATGTTTCTCAATGTTAGAGCTTTATGATATTAAGCTTGCTGACTAGGGAATTCTGGGAATTGAAGCCCACACTTCTTAAAGCTGCCAAGGTTAAGAAACATTAACCTAGAGGTCCATAGAAAAGGACAGATCACTAAAGATGTAGAAAAATGACAGAATATGGGATCATAGCACTGCAGGTGAAAATTAAGATCTTACCTCCCATTTTTCTCACTTTGGTTAATCATGCCAGAGAGATTTAATTTAAAAACAGGTTATGATCTTGCTTACATAGATTCTTTTTTTTTTCAGTTTTTGAAAAATCTGCATATTTTCGTATGGGGAAATAACATATTATTTTGAATATAACTAATAGCACATTTAGAGTAAATTCAAAACTTTTGATTTGGCACTTGTGACAAAATAAAACAAAAACAAAATTGATATTGTGAGTGTAAAGAAATTTCTCTGTCATCCACTATAATGTACACTATGGGTTCAAGTAATTGAACAGAACATGATTTGCTGAAACATCATAAGAAAAGCTGCCTAGCCATTTACTCTTTCTAGGGTTTTCTGCTTAATTGACACAAGAATCGAGAAATTAAAAAAAAAAAAGACAATGCAACAAATACATTATGGTCTTTAAAGGACCAACAATTTATAGTTATTACTGTCTGATGTATTTCAAAATTATCAAGTTCTTCAGGAAAGATTCAGTATAACATATATTTTACATCTTCTGATCCTTAGAGCAGGATAAAACTTATTGGTTTCTCCTTGAATGGATGTATATACTTTCACATTTATTTTTAAAAAAGAATCTATTGATCAAATTTATAAAATAATAATTATAAATAAATAATTATAAAATAATCAATTGTGATGTACTCCAGCTTTTAGACTGGAAGCCAAGACATGATAGTCACCAAATAGAATTAACACCATCATTTTATTTAATAGCTGACTTAATTGTACATTTGTATTTTTTCACAGTCCAAAAGTTTTAACAATTATTTATATGTTGTAAAAAGTTGAATTGATGCACAGTGTAAGCAGCCTTGCAAATGCATCTATAAAACCTTTGATTCATGAATGAAGGCAAATATACATGTCTCAGGATAATGTTGCAGGATCCAATCTGATTTGGTCACCAGGACCAGAGGTTTCGTGTTCCAAGCTTTGTACTTTTATGTCACACTTTGCTAGAGACCTTAAGATGACCGACCCAGATTGGATCCTGCAAAACATTGTTTCCCTGCTGTTTTGTAAAATGAATTTTATTGACAGGCACTTCTCATGTTTTGGTGCTCTCTGAGCTTGGTTGTTGAAAATGTTTCATTACCCAAACTATGTAACATCATCAATGCTAGTCCAGAAAGAAAACAACAAAGCTCAGATAGCACTAAAAATCGAGAAATGCCTGTCATGAAGAAAACTCTGCCATTGACAAATTCTTTTAATAAATCTTGCATTTTGACACATGAACTTCTTGGAATCAACCAAAATAGCACTTTCAAAATATTTTTTTTACAAATTGTTTAAATATTTTTATTTCATAAAAACATAAAAACTGTTTATGTTTATAACCTTGATATGAACACATGGGACATCAAAACAAACATGAGTCCCAGCTACCTCATGCATTGTTCAAAAGTACAATACTTTTTGGTTCCTAAACATATTATTAAAATGCTGATCTTAAATATAACAGAATGGAAAACTTCCCTGCAAAGTAGAAAGCAAAATAAACTATAGATATGCTGTTCCAAATGTCTTTAGAGTAATATTCATGTATGTAGAACTTTTCTGAAGAGAATGAAATTGCTCCAGATACATCTCCTATGAACTTGAAATTCCTGCCTCCAAAGCTGTTTTTTCAAAGAATCTATACCTAAATATGTGTACATACTTTTTTTCCATCAGGGTCCTTAATTCTTGGACATCAAACAGAGGTGTTGACAACTGTGTCTTTCTCTCTCATTGCACACATATACAGAAACAAATATGACTCATTCTGTAACATTGTCTTACCACATTTTAGTTTATCAATCATGAGGTCAAATGAATCCTTGTATACATTAAGTGATGTTCTGTAATAAAGATTAGATTGTTTGATTTATTGATACATTAGGCACCACATTATTTAAAATGGAATGATCAGGTGATATACATGGAAATCTGAATAAGTTTCTCTACTGTCCTCAGAGATGTGTGTTTTACAATGGTAACACTGCAAAGAAACTTTGCTATTTTTGTCAATCGGATTGTTCTAAAATGCCCAAGAATTAGACTACTCTTTTTTTCTTAGTTAGTTGCTTGCTTGCTTGATTTGATTTGATTTATATTGCAACCCATCTTACTTTTAGGTGACTCTAGGCAGTTTATAATAAATAAATACATGATAAATAAATACATAATGCACAAAAATAAAAAAATAAATACACATAGCAGCCTGGCATCCACACAATGATGACGCCACAACTCATGCCCAAAGCCCTAGGCTTGAGTACAAAGCCAAGTTTTCAACACCTTATGAGTTGATAATTCTTTGTGTGAATAAGTCGAGTGCAGACAAAGATTTATACAAGATATTCATTTTCAAAAGTTTTGAAATAATTTTGGTTAGCTAATACCAAATTTTCAGAGAATATTATCAAAGTATATAAAATGTATTTGAGTAATGAAGGAACATTTTTAAATGTGGGTCATGAAAGGAGTAAGATTCAGAAAATCTTTCTTCACTGGACCATTAACTTAATAACAAACTGATAACTGATAATAGAACGATGCATTTCACTCCTCCTGAACTATTTCTATTCAGTCATTGCCCCCTAGGGTGACTAGAAATATAGCAATTATAATCCTTGACTAAGAATAGTAATGAATGAGGATATGGTCCCAGACAAATGACAATAATAATCATATATTTACATAGTAAATTTTTACAAAGCACCAGCAATTAAAATGGAAAAATTGCAGTAATTGGCAAACATTAAGAACTGACAAAAAGCTGATAGCTGCCCTCAACTCCACAAAACCTGCATTTGTCTTGTTACCTCCAAGGATATAAATGAAGGATCAGTTGGATATATAGAAACAATAACAATATTATAACAACAGCAATATACATATTTTTTCATTGGGAGATCTCTAAGAATTTTACAACCTTTTTAAACACACAAATGTAAGGCATTGAAACAGAATCTGTAGGTTGAATAAATAATACAACCCAACAATTTCCTTATATTTCATGAATAATTCATTCCTCATTTTTTTCTGTTGTTTTGTTTTGTTTCAATCCATTCCATAATGATGGAGCAAAAGAGAAAAATAAACTGAACAAAATTTTTTGAAGAGAACATTAATTCATTGTTAAAACTTTATATTATTTACTGTAAGACCTAACCAGAAAATATATTAATATTTCCTACATCTCTAGAGAGAAATGGGAGAACCATTATAGTTCTAGTTCACATATCTCTTTATGACTCAGGACCAGTGATCAATGTCAATTACTTCACTTGATCTGATCACTTGGAAATCATCCTGTTCATTTTGTTGATAGAGGTTCTGGATCTCTACCTATTTCCAGTCTTATGGGCACAATTACACATGATTTAAAAACAAAACAAAACTCCACCATTCTTCATGAAAGTGTACAGTATACAATAGTAACTTGGTACTCATTGTTAGTTGGTTCAGGAGGGGCAATGAGTAAGAAAAACAATGAGTACCGAACAATTTTTTCCTATAAGAAATAAGTAGTGAGACACAAGGCAGCTGACACTGACAAGTTCTAGCTTGTGGGTTGAGCACCAAGCAAACTAGTACCAGGACAAAATTTCCATGTCAAAATGCATTGAAATTCAATGAGTTTCAGAGAGAGAGAGAGAGAGAGAGAGAGAGAGAGAGAGAGAGAGAGAGAGAGAGAGAGAGAGAGAGGAGAGAGAGAGATACCAACTACAATTTAGTCTCGAGTTTCAGAAAATTCTTTCTTCTTCATTTCACAACAGACTTCCAAGGAAATAAAAAAAATTCTAAACTGAATATTTTTAAGAAATAGGAAAATCCCTGGTCAGTACTCCTGTTCTTTCAAAAAATGATAATCTAGATAACATGAATTAGAATGTGAGTGCAGTTAATATATGAAGCTAGTCCAAGAGAGCTGCAGATAAATTTACACATGGACCAGCTTATCTGGAAAATATCTAATAAAAGCATATCTAATAAAACCTTCTGAAATGTGAAGAAAAGGGATGGTGACTGATGTGCAAGCCTTCAATATTTGCTCCCATTATTGATTTAATGAAATGCACGCCAGCCCATGCAATTTTAGACCAATCATTGGGGATGTGGAAAGAGGTTTAATTTTTCATAAGCCTAAAAATCTGCTCAAATGAACCCCTCTGTTAACAAATGGCCTAACAGTTTAGAGAAATATTGTACTCACATGCAAATATCCTTTTCTCTCTCATGAGCCTGTAATAGAAGTGATTTAGGCTAGAAAAGCTTCTACTACCTATTACTGTATGATGTTTTTTTCAGCATTTCTTTAGCTGAAAGTTCTAGTTTTTTTAAGGAATCTATTTCTTTATAGCTAGAGAACCCAGAAAGCCATTGATTATTGCCATTGTATTAAGGTCTCAATTTAATTTACTTGTTGGCCAATAGAAGTTTGATAGAAAAAGAATGCATGGACAATACAAAACAATATCTCTGAAAAAGTGGAAGAGCACCATCAGGTGGTTGTTGTTTTATGTATCAATCAAATACACAAGCATCAGTGAAAGCATCATTATTATCCATCTGCTCCTAAACAAATGCAAAAATTATCATCTGGCATTAAAATATACCATGGACAAACCTTTCAAAGAGTGTGGGGATTCAAGGAAATTGCTATCAGATTTTCTCATCATTGCCAAGTTTTTGCATTGCAGTACTGTCCCAAACATTTTTATTGCTCAAAAACAGGAATGGAATGCAAGATCAAAGTTTTTGTGTTTTCTTTTATTCATCCCTGTTATCTCAGCCTTCAAAGAAATATTTGAGGAAAAACTGCAAACATTTATTGCAGTAAAATGCCTGAAGGTATCTGCCTGAAACTTGGCATCTAAAAAGTCTGCCATCCTTGTTATAGAGTACTCCATCCATTCTACTAAAAACTGAAGGCCATCCATTCTAGCTGGACCCAGAATTCTTTTTTTCAAAATTGAATCATGAACCTTAAAGTGGATAAGATTACTCTTGAATATCTTATCATAAATTGTCAATCATAAATCTCCAATTCAAATTAATTCAATGTGTTAATTTCTGAAATCTTATGCCTTTTGTTCATTGAATTCAGAGTGATAATCATAAGATTACTGGCTTTTCTCACTGAACTGAATAATGTATAAAATTCACATAGGTTACTCGTGTTTCTTATTTGATTTGATACTAGCTCTAAATATTATTTGAGCTATATCTCCATAAATTGTCCTTTGTTTATTATTTAATTACTTTTATAGAATTAGTCTCAAAAAATACTGATAGTTTCATTTTTGGAGTTGTAGAACACACATATATGTTGAACAAGGGGAAATATCCAACTGAATTGTTATGGGAGAGACCCCAATTTGTAATTCATGTCACAATCAATTTGATGTCCGTGCCAAAAATTATTAAGCAAATATCTTCACTTGAAATCCATTAGCATTCGGCATTCATTAACAAGTCCTATCTTCAGTTGACTAATCATAAGATCATTTCTATTGTGTCAGAATCACTGCAGAATCTCTACATCCATATCAGAGGTATTGAACATATGGAAGGAAGAAAAAAAAACCTATCTATGCACAATGTTCACCTTCCAGTTTTATTTATTATTTTATTTATTAAATTTGAACAATACCCAAGTAACTTTGGGTGGTTTACAGATATAAACCATAAACAATATAATATGATATGATTAAAAAGCAGAATTAAAACAAAATGTTAAGTTATTATGTTCAAAGAGGTAATGCAATTTGCATAGAGCTGTTCTGCCTGTGCTTCACCATTCATCTGAAAAATAAATAACCTGTTTCCATATTGAAGGACAGGAAGGAGATAAGATATTAATTGAACAGAGGCAAAAAGTAACATAAAATCCTATAATGTCAGTCCACTGCTGCCTCACTAAGAGCTAGTGAATCACGTTCAGTACTAGAATTCTAAATACAAAGAGGTTGACTTCAGTGACCAAATGGCTGTGTGCCATATGGCTTGTAGACAGCCATATCAACAGTCAATTACCCAGAGAGTAAATACTTAGCTGCTGTAAATTACTGGGCTATAATTCTATTCCAATGAGGACTTTATGACACTGTAAACCTCAGGAGTGAAACTAGTTTGTTCTGCATACATAGCTATGGAAATATGATTACTCTTGTCCCAATTATGCTCATTTGTAATGATTAAAAAACCCCTCAGTCATGTGCTGGGGACTAAAGTCTATCATTTATAAAACTACATGTGTGATAGAGAGAAATCCAGAGATCCACACATTTTATCTGATTGTCAGCCTTCGGAAGATGAGGCTCTGTTGATGTTTTAAATCTGAAACAGGAAAAACAGAAATTCAGGCTGATTAAATTTTTCTGTAGCTCACAGGTTGGAAAAGACTTTCTACTTGGTATGTGGCTATCGAGTTAGAAGAATGTAACTTAGTTCAGTGGCAGAACATTGAAGATAGGGATCCTAAGTTCAGTTCCTGGAAATTCAGCCATTACAAAAATAAATCCTTTTATTTATGAAAGAGGCATCCTATTTCTATTAAATTCTATATCTGCTAAACAAATGTGGGAAGTCAGCCCCTCAGAGAAGGAAATATTAAAAGGGCAGAAAAATATATTTCCTCAAAAGGATTTTTAAAAGCAGAAACCAACCCTGCCCCCAAGTCTCTGCCCAAAGCAGGAGCCAGCCCTATACGAATGCAGATGTAACCATCAGAAAGCTGGAGCCAGCTAGGAAATCAAGAAGACAAAAGACCTAAAATCTGCATACCCCACCTGAGATGGGACATAATAGGACTAACCCATTACCATCAAGAATACCAGAGAGGCACACCTAAACTCAGGTCAGAATATGTGACACAGGAAATAGCCTCAAAGTTCATGCCACAGGAACAGGAAACTTCCAAGCAAAAGGCTTTCAGAGGGTATAAAAACCTACTCCACATGTGCTCAGCCCTTCTCCCTTGATTTCTCCTCCTTCCTGCAAGAACCATCTTTCTGGCTCTTCAATAAACTGTAACCTTCTTCCCAAAGCAGTTGCCATGTTGTTTTATTTATTCCCGGCTTGGATGAACCAGGATGAAGACTTTTCTTCCCACACAAACAAACATGACAGAATACCTATGTATCTGCAATATTGCATTCTTATCCTCACCTAATTAGAAAAAGTTCTATAGTGATACCCTGTCAGAAGTGATGGTAATAAATAGCAAGAATGCTGTATTTAAAAATAAAATTGCAGGAAGGTGTGCTTCATCAGGATCATTTAGATTCTGATGAACTCCAGCATCATCCAAAAATGTTTTATAACCAATGGATTTCCGGGTGAAGAAAATGGTGAACTGACACATTTCTGAAGAGCAGAGACACCTCCAAGGCAAAAAGTCATGACTAGACTGAGAACCTGGACCAGCAGAACTTCTCCAAACAAAGAGTAGCCAAGAGATTGCTCATGTGTGCTCTGGATGGCTGTCCTGATGAGGAAACCCACTGGAATCAGAGACAACCTGCAGACATCAAGCTCTCAGCCTCAACTGAAGCTGCCTTAAGAAAAATGGGCTTGACTCAAACCCAATTTCTAGCCCCACTTTCTAGCACACATTTGAAATATTTTTAAATCCGGTGATATGCTGGCACTTAGAACAGCCAGAGCTAATTTGAAAAGTGCCATAAAAGGTGCAAAGCAAGCCCATTGTCAGAAAATTCAGAACTTTTTTCTGGACCCAACAAACACCAGGCGCATGTGGCAAGGAATCTAGGCCAGTACAGATTATAAGGTGGCTTCATTGAGATGCAAGGATGACACAGACTTCCTAAATGAGCTGAATTCATTTTTGGAAGATTTGAGGCATCAAATAGCACCTCTGCTAGGAAAGCTGTGTCCCATCCTGGTGAGCAAATGCTTAGCTTTGATGTAACCTCTGTCCGGAAAGTGCTAAACTATATGGAGGAATATGGTCATGACATACCAAGTGACTGGGACCGGGTTTGCATCATACAAGCCACCCTGGATGGCGTCACGGCGGACTGGGCGGTAGATCTCCACAATGCTGACGCCCCAGAACTGCAAAACTTTAATCAATTTATGGCAACTCTTAGACATCATTTTGAAGATACACTAGCTGACCGAAAGGCACGGGAGCGAATAAAATCCATCCGGCAAGGCAGACGACCCCTGGCGGAATATACCCAAGAGTTCCAAGCTCTGGCCAGCAAACTAAATTGGCCGGAGGATATCGTGATCGGGCATTTCAAGGATGGCCTGAATTATGACATATATGATGCTTGCATCCCCCGAGGAGACCCTGACCGACTGAAAGACTGGTACGTCCTAGCCAAAGAGGCAGAGATCGACCTGGCTAAGAGGCATCGGCATGGGGGAAGATTGTGGGGAAGGTCACTATCAGAATTGACCTGTGAACCATCGAAGCAAGCTCCGACTGCCAAAAGAACGACAGGATGCTTCAATGCGGAAAGCAGGGGCATCGTGCAGCCAAGTGCCACTCATGCACCCCTATCCTGAAACCTGATCAAGCCTCGGCCAGAAAGCCCTGGAACACTCCAACGAAGCTGAAAGAGGCAGTCATGAAAAGCACGGAAGTCATTGAGTTCCCTACCTATATGCCAAGCTCTCTAAATGCAAATTCCATAAGGAGAAAATCGACTATTTGGGATATCGCATCTCCCAAAGTGGCATAGAAATGAACCCTGAGAAGGTCTGAGCAGTACTAGAATGGGCTCCACCCCGCACCAGAAAGCAATTGCAAAGTTTCCTTGGATTTGCTAACTTTTACCGACAATTCATCCCCTCCTTTGCACAAATTGCATTACTAATTGCAAACTTACTGAAAACCAAAGGGGAGGGAAACCCCAAGCCAAGTCAACCATTGAAATGGACAGTGGAATGTCAAGCCGCATTTGAAAGGCTTAAAAGACTATTTTCTGCTGAACCGGTTTTAAGACACCCCAACACTGATAAACCATTTGTAATTCAAGCGGATGCCAGTTATGTAGCCGTGGGGGCTGTACTTTTACAGGAAAATGATGAGGGGAAATTACAACCCTGTGCATATACCTCAAGGAAGCTCACAGAGACAGAACAAAGGTGGGCAGTCTGGGAGAAAGAAGCTTATGCTGTGCGATGGGCTCTTCTCACTTGGCGGCACTTCCTGGAGGGGAACAAAATTCCTTTCCAAGTGTGCACTGACCACAAGAACCTGGAAGCACTAAAAACACCCTGGAAACTAACTCCTAAACAAGCGAGGTGGTTGCAACATTTCCACCGGTTTAACTTCACATTAAAACACCTGCCAGGAGGGAAAAACATTTTGGCAGACCTTTGTCCAGACTGCCCGAACATAACAGTAACCGAAGTGAGGTAGCAAAACCACTCATGCTACTAGCAGCACAAGTCACCACCCGGGCACAAGCCAAAAGCCAAAAACCTTTAGCGAGCCAAGCAGGAATCGAGTTCAAAAAAGCGCTAGAAACAGATGAATGGTTCCTAAGCCACAAGAACCTACGCACCATAACAGATGGTCTGCCATGGGTTGGGGGAAAATTATACATACCAAAAAGCCAGAGACTAACATTCATGCAGTTGTGCCACGACTCAAAGTCAGCAGGTCATTTCGGATTTGTGAAAATGTTGCACCTAGTCAAAGGCAATTTTGGTGGCCATCAATAAAAAAGGACATTGAAAGCTATGTACCTAGCTGCCCAATCTGTGCCTCAGCAAAGAGATTGCAAGGGAAAACACCTGGATTACTGCAACCAGTAGTGATCCCATCAGCATCCTGGAAGGAGATTTCCATGGACTTTATTGTGGAGTTACCAGAAAGTGGGGGGAATACAGTCATCTGGGTCATGATGGACGTATTCTCCAAACAAGTACATTTTATTCCCTGCCCAAAAATCACCAATGCAAAAACACTTGCAAAGCTTTTCGTTCAATACGTATACCGGCTTCATGGAGCTCCACAGTGCATCACATCCGATAGAGGAGTACAATTCACATCAGAGTTCTGGAGAGCATTCCTAAGCTTGTTAGGGACCACCCAGGGACTGTCATCTAGTCATCATCCGCAAATGAATGGTGGGACTGTACAATCAAACTCAGTATTAGAACAGTACTTAAGATGCTTTATTAATTATCAGCAGGACAACTGGACTGATTTACTTCCCTTCGCAGAAGTTGCCTATAACAATGCAGTCCACTCCAGCACGGGTTACACTCCTTTCCAAGTTGCAACAGGACAGAGTTTTAATCCAATGCCGGAACTTCCTTCACGTGACCCTGTCATCTCTTCCTTAAAGGAGTGGATCGCACAACTAAAAAACACCTGGCCAGTTGTGAGGAAAGCTTTAGATGAAGCTAGACAAGTGTATAAAATGCAAGCTGACAAAAAGAGAATCGAGCCAAAACCTTTTAGCATAGGGGAGAAGGTTTACCTGTCCACCAAATACTTAAAGTCCCTACAACCCTCAAAGAAACTGGGACCAAAATTTGTGGGACCATTTCCTATTACCAGAATCATAAACCCTGTGACAGTAGAATTAAAACTCCCCAAAACGCTCAGACAGGTTCACCCTATTTTCCACTGCAGCCTTCTAAAACGAGAGCAGCAATCACCCTTAAGACCAGCTGCTGCTCCTCCCCCTCCTCCCATCATGGTGGAAGGAGAACAGCATTTTGAAATTAAAGAAATCCTAGATTCCAGAAAACATCATGGCTCCACCCAATACCTAGTAGCATGGAAACATCTCCCAACCTCACAAAATGAGTGGGTCCACAAACGCCACATTAGGGCCCCCAAGCTCTTAGGAAATTTCACGAGACATATCCCGACAAGCCGGACTAATCCCTGTCTCTTTTTTAACATTGCAAAAGCAGCAGGCCCAGATAACATCCCTAGGCAGGTTCTTAGGGAATGTGCAGATGAGCTGGCTTGTGTTCTTACAGATATTTTCAATCTCTCATTGCAGCAGGCAGTGGTCCCATTGTGTTTTAAGATGACCGTCATTTTGCCATTGCCAAAAAGTCCACAATTACAATGATTACCATCCGGTTGCACTGACATCCATCATTATGAAATGCTTTAAGAGGCTAATAAAGGACATTATTGTATCTAGCCTCCCGCCAGCATTTGATCCACTTCAGTTAGCTTACTGACCAAATCTCTCTACAGAGGATGCTATTTTTTCTGTTCTCCATCTGAGCTTGGAACACTTAGAGGAAAGAAATACTCATGTACATTTGTTGTTTGTTGACTTCAGTTTGGCATTTAATACAATCATTCCCCAGCATTTAGTAGACAAACTTGGCCTTTTAGGCTTAAACACTCCTTTGTGCAACTGGATTCTTGATTTTCTTACTAACAGGCCCCAGTATGTGCGAGCTGGAACAACTATTTCTAACACCATTCTCTTGAGCACAGGTTCTCCTCAGGGCTACATCCTAAATCCACTGCTGTTCACCCTGTTGACCCATGACTGTTGTTTTAGGTTTGTCACCAACCATAATGTGAAGTATGCAAATAATACAACAGATGACAATGAGGGTGCTTACTGCAAGGAGATTGAGGGCTTGGTGAACTAGTGTAAGAAAAACAACCTAGTTTTAAACATTGATAAAACCAAAGATATCATTGACGATTTCAGAAAAGGCAGGCACAGCCACACTCCTTTGTGTATTAATGATTCACCTGTGGAGATGGTTTCCAGTATCAAATTTCTGGGTGTGCAGTTAACAAGTAGACTGGCTTGGTCACTCAACAGCTAAACCCTGGTGAAGCGGGCACAGCAGTGCCTGCATTTTCTGCATCGCATGAGAAAAGCACATCTTCCTTCCCCTGTCTTATTACTTTCTATAGCGGGACAATTGAGAGCATCCTGTCATATTGCATTACAGTCTGGTTTGGAAGCATCACTGCTTCAGACAGGAAGGTGGTGCAGAGAGTGGTGAGGATGGCAGAAAAGATTATTGGCAGTTCCCTCCCTTCCATCCAGGACAGCCTATACAGCAGAGTCCGCAAGATTGTCTGGGACACTACATATCTTCTTCATGACCTGTTTTCTTTGTTACCTTCTGGGAGGAGGCTTCATGGTATCCGAAGCAGAACATCCAGATTCAATCACACTTTTTTTCAATACAGTATTAACCTTGTGAATTCTCAAGCTTCCTCTTTCTGCTATGTATTTAAGATGGACAGTGATTAATATTTATATATTATTTATATGCAAAGGTGTAGGTTTATACATATGTTGTATGTAGTATATTTAAATGTGTGTTATGTATGTGTACACTTTTGAGAGCAAGCAACAAAATTTCATTTTTAATGTGTGGCAATGTGCCACAGTAAAAAATGACAATAAAGATTATCTATCTTTTGCTAGCTACAGCTAGCAAAGCAGCAGAGCAACTAGACTACCCAGTGAGTCAGTGAGTGTTCCTTCAATCTGGGACATGTAAAAATTAAATGAAAAGAAATAATTAAAAGAATTTAATATTAATTGAAAGCAAAAAATCCATTAAGAGTTTTAATTATGAAAAAATAAGATCCATTAGGAGATTAGTTAAATTTGGAGTATTGTTTACTTTAAAGCACTTTGGATTTAACTAAACAATTAAATATATTTGTGAGAAAGAAGACTAGCTTTCTAAAAAGACTGGTGGATTTTCTTAAAGATATATTAGGAAAGTTGTGAAAGATCACATAACTGTAAGAACCACAGATGGCTGGATGTGTCTAAAGAGTTATGGAAAAAAAGAAAGACTCTTATTTTTGTTGCTTTACCTTTTTGGGTTATAAATTTCCAGAGATAAATGGATAATATTAGGAAAGCTACAAAAGAAAGCAGGAAAGGGTATCAATAAAGCAAATAGGGATTATTCTAGATTGTACAAGGATTGTTGAAATTTTTTAAAAGAATCTTGCAGTGACAGTATAATTTACGGAATCTGTTAAGAATAATTTGATTTCATTTGAAAGGAGAATAGAAGAACAGTGTGCAGATATGGAAGAAGATATGAATTAACAGTTTGAATAATCTGCAATATAAATGTATGAGATGGAAACAATAAGTCATGAGAAAATAAATATGTGATACTACCAGAGGAACTTTGCCTAAGACTGAGAGTAGCTACAGAACAATCTGGTAAAGATACTAAGAAGAGAGTTGTTGAAGCTTTAATTTAAAAACAAAAATCGGAGGATCCATGTATCCTTCCTCCAAAGGACAGAATTAATACAAGAATAGTTAAGAAATGTATTAAAAATATACTTGTGTACCTTGCTAAGAAGACAAGAAACCAGGTTCTAGGACAACATATTAACCTTAAGCTAAGGTTTAAGAATACCAGACTACTGGGGGGGCGGAGCCAGCTGTCAGAGCGAGCGGAGGTGCGAACGATCTCTCCAGCATCTCCAATCGCTTATCCCAGGCTCGTGGGGCTCTTTCGAGCCGAGAGAAGCCTCGTAGGGGCGGCAGAAGGTGTGGGCGACCTGCTGCTCTGTCGTTGGTGGCGACTGACGTCGGGAAGTGGGTGAAACCCAGAACCGAGCGGACCGGGAAGAAGGCGACCAGTAATGGCCGCTGAATGACATGACAGCTGGACGGAGCTAGCGAAGAAATAGCGGAACGACGGTGTATCAGATCTGACTTGAGTGTTTTTTCCTGAAACCTTTGTGAGTAGACTTGGAAGACGCAATTAAAGGGGTTGCAAAGAAACAAAAGCCTGGCAAAACGAATGTTGGAGTAGCGGTGAGCTGGCGGCGAGTGAAAGTGATAAGAAGTGAGGCCGGAAAAGGCCCCATTAGGAGGACGCCAGGAGGCAAGTTTTCGAGACTCAGAGTTTTTCTTAAAGGGACAGTGACTTTTTTTTTTATCTTAACTGTTGCCGAAGACCTGTTTGAGAGTTTTGACTTTTTGGTTTTTGATTTTGACCTTGGAGCGGAGCGGCTGATGAAAGGTGGCTTCTCTGGGAAGGAACAGTGATTGACAGAAGGAACTGGATTGGGACAATGATTGGCAGTTTCTGAAAGAAGATTGCCAAGAGAAGGGAAACTTAAGAGAGACTGAAGGGAATATTGGACTATTAAACTATAACCTTACAAGTTAGAACAAAATTGGGGAAGCTTAAAACTAACATCTGGCACTGTGGTACTAGAACGTGAAATATATTGACAGAGTTATATTTACAGACCACGATAGTGACAAAAAGTGGAAGGAAAAAAAGAGGGAAGTGAAAAGTGGTTATTTTGGAGGAACAGTAAGTTGTGGAAAAGTTTACAAAAAATGGCAAGTAATCCAAATCTGACTAAGATTGGCGGGGAAAAAAAAATACAATACAAAGCTCTAGCCCCATGAGTCAGAAATTGTTAGATGATATGCTTCAAAAGGAGCGTTCTAACTCATTTAAAGACCTTCAGGTAATGATGCAGGCAATGCAGGAAGCCATGTTTAAGAATCATGAGGAAATCAAGAAGGAGTTAGAAGGGGTAAGGAATGATACAGGAGAAATGAAAGAAAAGATTCAGGCAATGGATGGAAGATTTGAGGCCTTCCAACAGCAAATCGTAAAAAATGAACAGAAACTATTGGAAGTAGAACAAAGAATGGATAATGAGGAGAAGAAGGTTGAAGAGATAAATAAAAATCTAACTTTGGCTAACAAAGAATTAGTGACAGCGGTGATGCTAATGGAAGCGGAAAAGGCAGCTTATTATCTCAGATTCCAAAACGTCATTGAGGAGAGAGGGGAAGACCTTCAGGATAAGATGGCAGACCTACTGATGGGAGCTCTTGGGATAAATAAAGAGAAGATGATTGCTGCAATGGACGAGACATATAGGGTGCAGACAAATTATGGGAGAAGATATAATTTGCCTAGAGAAGTTCACGTGAAATTTATAAAAAAGACAATTAGAGATGAAATATTATACAAGACACGTGATGAACAGCTGGAGTACAGAGGGA
The DNA here is from genome assembly GCA_023970755.1 of Azemiops feae. NCBI lineage: Eukaryota > Metazoa > Chordata > Lepidosauria > Squamata > Viperidae > Azemiops > Azemiops feae. The sequence goes on from JALGBA010001950.1 coordinate 159,042, forward strand.
AACAAATTATAGTGCTAAAACAAATACCTAAAAGAATGAGAGACCTACGGAAGAACTATCAATTTTTGACGTCCAGATTGCACCAAAGTAATGTGAACTTCAGATGGTTAACACCAGAGGGGATTATCGTGACTTGGCAGGAGAAGAGATTCAGGTTGGATACGTTGGAGAAAGCTAAAGACTTTTATAGACAATACTGTATCTCAGAGGAAGAGCTGGGAGATCATGGAGAAGGAAATGCGATGGTTGAAAAAGGAGAAGGTGAACGTATGATGGATAAAAGAGGGACAGAGCAGGGTATAGAGGAAGTAAAAGGGGGAGGAGGACAAGATGGATTAGGACAACAGGAGAGAAGCCTTGAGGAGTCGAAGGAAATAAGGATTACTCGAAGCACTAAGGCACGACAGAAACAAGTTAATGGGAGAGGAGTATAGGATATGGTCAACGAATATTAGGGGTTTGAATTCACCAGTAAAACGGTGGAAAGTTTTTAGTAAACTTATTAAATTAAATGCGGATGTCATTATATTACAAGAGGTTCATATAAAAAATGATCAAAAGTATCTATTAGAGCAACCCAAATTAGGAAGACTATACATCTCACTAGATGAGAGAAAAAAAAAAAGAGGAATTGCATTGTATGTTAGACAGGAGATAGCTTCCAAACAAATCTATAAGGACAAAGAGGGAAGGATCTTGATAGTTGAGGCTAATCTAAACAAAAAAAATATAATAATTGTCGTAGTTTACGCACCAAACGGAGCCCAAGTATCTTTTTTTAAGGATCTACACAGCAAGCTTAGCGACTTAGAGGGAGATGGGTTTTGTATGATTGGAGATTTCAATGCCATAGTAGATAGAACAAAAGACCATAAAAGTAATGGGGCAAGGAAAGGAAACAAAAAAATACTTCCCAGAACTTTTTTTGAGATGTGCACAGACCTTAATTTGCAAGATGCTTGGAGGGAAAGAAATATAGATAAAAGGGAATATACATATTACTCTAATAGACATAATTCGTGGACCAGGATTGATATGTTATGGCTTTCAAAAAAATTAGATTCGGAAATTCAAGGAATTAATATAGAACCTAGTCTTTGGGCGGACCATAATCCTATAAGTTGTTGCTGGAAAGGGCAACGGAGCCGGCCAAGATGGACTCTTCAAAGAGTGATTATTAGAGAAAAAGAGTTTAAGGAAAAGATGGAGAAAGAAATGCACTTTTTCTTTCAAACGAATAAGAATGGGGATACATCTTTGCAGAATACTTGGGATACAGCTAAAGCATACATGAGGGGAGTTGCAATCTCATATATGGCCAAGAGAAATAAGGAAAAAAAACAACACAGGATAAGACTGGAAGAAGAATATAAGCAGGCTGAAACACAATATCAGGGTGACCTAAATAATAAAAGTTTGAAAAGTAAAATGGAATTAATTAAACACAAACTTTGTCTAGAAGACTCGGAAAAGTTAGCACAACAACTTAAGGCTGCCAAGCAAAATAATTTTGAACACGCGAATAAACCTGGAAGATGGTTGGCGTATAAACTGAGAAGGCAGAAAGAGAAGCAACAGATTGTTAATTTGCAAGATGAGGAAGGAGAGATTCAACATGATGAGATAATTAAAAGGGGAATTGCTCAAAGATATTATGAAAATTTATATAAGAGGAGTGAGGGACAAAGTGTAGAAAAGATAATAGACTATTTGGAAAAGACAGATACACCGAAGATACCAGAGGAAAAAAAAATAATGTTAAATGAGGAAATAAGTATGATTGAAATAACTACGGCTATAAGTAAACAAAAAATTAATAAAGCGGCCGGCCCAGATGGAATACCAGCGGAATTATATAAAGAACACCAAAATGTACTTAATGAACACCTATTAGAAGTTTTCAATGATGTTTTAACTGAGGCAAAAATACCTAAATCCTGGTTAGAGGCAAATATAGTATTAATACCAAAAGAAGATGTAGAGAGAACACAGATACAAAATTATAGGCCTATCTCCCTACTAAACGTCGATTATAAGATCTTCGCATCAATAATGGCAGAGAGATTTAAAAATTATTTAATTGACTTCATACATAGTGACCAAAATGGCTTCCTCCCAAACAGGCAGACTAAGCGGAATATAAGGACAATTTTAGACATATTGGAATACTACGAATCACATAGCGATTGCCAAATGGCACTCTTATTTTTGGACGCACAGAAGGCATTTGATAATGTTAATTGGCTATTTCTGATCCAACAACTGAAATTAATGGATGTTGGAGAAAATTTTTTAAATGTTATAGCTGCAATATATTCCGAACAGAATGCCCAGATTATAATAAACGGTGAGGCCACCAATAAATTCAATATTCAGAAAGGTACAAGACAAGGGTGTCCTCTCTCGCCATTATTGTTTATATATACATTGGAGATTTTAGCTAGGACTGTAAGGCAAGAAGAGCAAATTAAAGGGCTTGAGATTAAAAAGGAAAAATATAAACTCCAAGCATATGCCGATGATTTAGTATTTATTTTGGAAGATCCCGTGCAATCAGGTCAGAAGCTTTTTGAACTATTGGAGGAATATGGAGAGGTGGCAGGCTTGAAAATAAATAGAAATAAAACAAAGATCATAGCAAAAAATATGACTAACACGCAAAAAGAAAATCTTGGGGAAAAATTAGGAATACAAGTAGTTACTAAAATAAAATATTTGGGCATTGTTATGTCAGCACGTTGCTCATCAATTAGAGAGGATAACTACGGAAAATTAGTTAAACGTATAAAAGTTGACCTAGACCGCTGGAGAAATCTACATCTTTCATTTCTAGGAAGAATCTCAGCGGTGAAAATGAATATTTTACCCAAAATTATCTTTCTATTCCAAAATATTCCAATTCAATTAGATAAAAAATTCTTTAAAGAGTTGAATAAGTTAACTTTAGATTTTGTATGGCAAGGAAGGAAGGCGAGGATAAAGCAAAAGTCTCTACAGGATGCTAAAGAAAGAGGGGGATTAGGCTTCCCGGATTGGGAGTTATACTACCAAGCGGCGGCCCTGACGTGGATCAAGGATTGGATAACATTGGAAAATAAAAGATGTTTACTATTAGAGGGGCACGATCTCCAGCAGGGCTGGCATGCCCACCTATGGACAGATAAAAGTAGGAACCATCAATATTTCCTGAGGCATAAAGTCCGGCAAGAACTAATAAAAAGCTGGAATATAGTTAAATGCCAACACTATACAAAACTCCCAGGCTGGTTCTCACCATTAGAAGCAATTATATACCCCAACCTTTATAGGCAAGATAGGGTTATCATATACAAAGATATCCTGTCAGAGGAAGGATATCTAAAGCAAAGGCAAGAGTTGAGACAACAGGGGATTGCTTTGGAATGGTGGTCTTACCTTCAGATACAAGCAAGATACGTGAAAGACAAGAAAGAATGGGGAATTAATAGACAAGATACGGGGCTTGATAAAATATTATTAGGCTCGGAGAAAAAACAAATAAAAAAAATATATAAATATATGTTAGAATATAAATTATTTGAAGAACAAGTTAAAGAAACAATGGTTACCTGGGCAATAGATTTGGGGCACGCTATAAACATGGACCAATAGCAGCAAATCTGGGAATGTAATTGCAAAATTACATTGGCATCAAATTACAAAGAAAATCTCTATAAGATGCTCTTTAGATGGCACCTGCCACCGGCTAGGCTCGCAAAAATGTATAGTGGCTACTCACCACTTTGTTGGAAGTGTAAAAGGGAAAAGGGTACCTTTTTCCATGTTTGGTGGGCTTGCAAAGAGGTACAGGTTTATTGGCAGAGGGTTTGGAATTGGATAACAGAAATGACGGGTCAAAAAACTCAATATAAACCAGAGATGCTACTACTTGGCATATTAGAAAAAATATAAACAAAGATGATATATACTTAATTATTCATGTAATAACGGCGGCAAGAATTTTGTTTGCCCAAAATTGGAAAACAAATGAAGTGCCTAGTGGAGATGCGTTAATAAGGAAAATTTTGTATTGCGCAGAATTGGATAAGTTGACGAAAGAATTAAAAAATCAGGAGGAAACAGAATACTATTTAAGCTGGAATAAATTTTACAAATGGAAGGAAAAAAAAGAAGGAAGGTCATTAGAAGGGATGTAAATAGAGGAAGAATATCTGAAATGTATAAAGTATGTGTATAATAAGGAATGTTTAGACAAAGATGTATGTCAAAGATGATACACTATGTTCAATGTTTTTTAATCTTTTTTTTTTTTGTATTCAATAAAAATTATTTTGTTAAAAAAAAAAAAAAAAAGAATACCAGACTACTGCATAAGAATTTTATAATCTTTTTTTTGCACAAGAGGAAAGAATATAAATTTGACTTGCTTGACCAGGGATAAGATGATATTTTTTATAAAACTTCCGAAACTCCTTATGGACTTTTTGGTAAAAATGTACAGAAATAAGTTTCTAGATTTGCCAACTGAAAGATTTAAATCTGGGGAAAAGCGAACCATGTAATATAATCTTAAAGGCAGAGGAGTGATACTAAGTCTGTAACTAAGGTAAAGAAGATTAGAAGTTCTTCTTTCAATATCTTTTCCTTTTCTTCTGTACCCTTCCTTCCTTCCTTCCTTCCTTCCTTCCTTCCTTCCTTCCTTCCTTCCTTCCTTCCTTCCTTCCTTCCTTCCTTCCTTCCTTCCTAAATCTCATTTTCTGTATTTTCTCATGTTTATTTTACTCATTTAAAAATCACTAACTAAAAAATTATTTTTTTAAAAAAAAGTGTCTCTCCATCGTGTGAAGCCATGGAAAACTGAATTAGAAGGATTTCCCTGAATTTTCCATTCCATAACAATCCCACTGTATCTTCTTGTATATGATGTGTTGCTACAGGATATGATGATGACCACCAAATTAAAAGACTTTTTAAAAGATACATGTAATATAACTGCAGGATAGGGTTATCCACAACTTCTAGGCACCATATATTAAATACCTCTTCATAACAAACAGAGACATACTAGCTGGTGTCTTCCAAGCTGTAAGAAGCTTCAGTTCCCATAAACCTTGTTTTTTCTTGTAGTTTTGGGAGACAACTATTCTACAAGAAATCAATCATCCTCAAGTTGTATTCATAAACATCTTGGTCACAAAATCCAGAATAAATTTGGTTTTATTTAGTGGGCTCTTATTTTGTTTTTAATTTCCAAAATGTGTTCATGTATATAGGGGAGATTTTAGAAAATAATCTCTGGGAAAGTGGTTAAAAATAACTTCTTTGACTATTAAGAAAATAATAGGAAAATGGTTCTATTTATACTGAATGTAGTTGTTTTGTTTGTTAATTCTGGTGAGTGAATGACACCTTGAGCTAAGACAACAGAATTGAAGAGAGTAGAGGGAAATGTTATTGTTTTCTTTGACAATAGAGAAAATAGTGTGAAGGGACATTAAAATGAAATCCTGAAAATCATTTTTGCAAAGAAGTTATTTAGCTTAATACTGTATATTTTTGGTAAGAACTGGAATGCTTCAGAAGAAAGATGAAAAAAAGAACACATTTGCATGAATGTATTAATGTATGTATGAATGTATGTAAAAAAATTAATAAGAAATTTCAGCTCAATTCTAGAATAATAAGTTGGTAGAATATAGCTCACATAATTTATTATTAATATTAGATAATTCATTTGAAAGGATATTATCCATAAATTGGGATTGTACATATATTCCATAAATAAATATTATTTATTTTTATTCTTTCAGTGCTGGCAATGACGAATCTGGATGTCTTCTGCTGCTGTCTTCTCAGCCTCTAACAGTCTTCACCTCAAGAGCCCCCCCAAAAGTCCTATGTTTGTATTCTTCTGATAAAATAATTCACAATGATAAAGAAAAAAATAGAACAGCTCAGAACTATAATTTCTCCTTCCCTTTTCTAAATTTGGAACATTTTTTCATCTTTTCCCATGCCATCATTCTGCTAAATTTATAGAATTCTTTTATTGGCCAAGTGTGATTGTGTGTGTGTCTGACTGTGTGAATGCAATCACCTAGCACACCTAATTTGTGTGTCTAAACACCTAACTCCCACAGCACTGTCTTATGCCTAAATATATTTATCCAATAGGGCTGTAATGCTGTTATCCTTGTCATCTTCTCATCTTTCTCATCTTCTCATCTTTCTCACCTTCTCATCTTTCTCACCTTCTCATCTTTCCTACTACCTTTCTCCTCCAATTGGTATCTTATGATTTATCACTTGTTTTTTGTATCTTATGATTTATGATTGTATCTTATGATTTATGTTTGTATGTACACTAAGAGCTTGTGCACTGGAGACAAATTCCTTGTGTGTCTAATCACACTTGGTCAATAAAGAATTCTATTCTTATAAATATGTTTTCTGTAGTTGGAACCTCTGAATCTCAGTCAAGCTTGAGGATATTTCAGATTTGCATTTTGACTGCTTTGGAAGATACTCTTCAGTCTGGACATTTTCTGAACTTTTTTAAATCAAATGCAGTACTAGGTTATGCAACCAATCTGAGCTCATGCTTCTAGTTCCTATATTATATGAATTATGTTCTCTTCCTGATTTACAACGAAGAAACCAAGAAAATGCCATGTTTTTCTTCAAGTGATGGATGAGAATAACATCTGTGTATGTAGCAATATTTTTTCATCATAAAAATGTCACCAAAATTGATTTTTGTAATGCTTTTCATTTAACACAATATAGTAACGGTGACTTTTAACTCATTTTTGTCCTGTTCTTCTTTGATAAATGTCATTTCAACAATGCATAGTAGATTACTGCATGGCACCATGTGGGCTTATCTCTTACACTGCATTGTAAGCTATTTTGCATATTTTAAAAGCAGATTTCCTCAATAATATGATGTGTTTACAGAAAGAAAAAAGCAATTTTATCTCTATGTAGTAGAAGTATTTTTTTTTCCTATTTCTTACTGTATTTATGGAACAAAAATGACATTGGTTTTTTCTCTGAGTTTGGCAAAATCAGCATTTGGGAATTTATCTTTCTTTTTTCCTCTAGCAGCTCATAAATCATTGTATAAGTGGGAATCAAACAGGGATCTAGCAGCTTCAGCATTAGCCAAATTTCATTGTTATAGCTGAAGGTGCAGTGAAGTAATTTGAAATGTAAACTTAATTATCATATGTTGTAATGAGTTTTCCCTCTCTTCACTCAACATATGGGGGAAACGTGTCACAACATTTTTTTTCCAGAGACGAAGAACCTGCTGGTGGGACTGCTCAGTTACATGAAGTTCTTGATGGCTCGGCCTGTATAGGCCAATTAGCTCAGGTGATGGTCAGAGGGAAGCGTCCATCAATTGATTGATTTGGCTTACACACTATTCCAGCTGGAGCAGCTGTATTCTCCTCTGTACCACAATCAGGTTTATGCAGTCAGGAAAAACACGTTTTTTTTCTGCCTGGTACAGAATGGGAAAGATGGATTCTATGGAGGATTTGATTCTACGACATTTCAAATGAATCATCCCATCATTTCGTATTCAGAAATATGATTTCAAAGCACTGAATGAAATGGCTATGAAACACTTTCCAGGCCATTTTATGCCACTTTGGGTAAGCTGGTATACAATATCCATTGTGGCAACTTAATATGTGTGTTTGTGTGTGTGTGTGTGTGCATGCGTGCGCACACAAGTATTAAGATTAAGAAGGGGTACTACTTTTTTTTTTATCTGTCAACTTTCTTTTAGGATTTATACTATAGTTTCCTTATGCTTTTGCGGATGTTTTGCAAGTGTGATAGGAGGGGCTCCAGGGATATCAAAACATAAAAAACAGAAGGGGAGGATTTAAAAGCCATGTGCAATTTTAGGATTGTAAAGTCTGAAAGTTGTATCAGTATCATGCAATAGTGTAAGTTTTTTTTATATCTTAAAACAAATTCAGCAGAACTTCTGTGTGGTATGTTGGTTAAGATGTTGGATCTAACTGCTCCACTAGCACTGGGTCAGCCCAGGTTCTAGTCCACCTTCAGCCAAGAAAGTTCACTGAATGACTTTGACCCAGTAATTGCTTCTCAAACCAACCTGCTTTTTGTTTTGTTTTGTTTTGTTTTTGGAACAATTGGAGGAGGGAACACTGCAGAAAAGCACATGCAAGGTGCAAATGACAAAAGCAGAATCACACCATAAAATCTACCCCTTTTGTGTGTGCATACAAAAGGAGCGGACTGTGCTTTTATCATTTCAATGAAAGGATCAGGTTCCAATGATGACTCATATGATGTATGACACCATAACTGTGTTTCTCAACTTTGGCAACTTGAGGTTGTATGGACTTCAACTCCCAGAATTTCTGACACCTTGAATTTCTGACACCTGGCTGGGAAATTCTGGGAGTTGAAGTCCATACGTCTTCAAGTTGCTAAGATTGAGAAACAGTGAACTAGAGTTATAACGATTATAAGTCTAACAAATAAATAAAATAAACATTTGGAAAAACCATCTCTCCAATGGTGCCTTCAGCTTTGTATCTGGATGCACCTTTATCAAAATGTCAGAAAGCAAAAAAATATAATCTCCCTATACAGTACTTACTTGTTTCAAGGGACAATAAGGAGAGGAGGAACAAACTGGAGGAAAGAGGCCTCACAAAGACATTTTCCAAGCCCTGGAATTTCTAGGAAAAGTGGTGGACGTTTTTCTATTTGTTTTCAGAAGATTTTTCTTTTCAAAATTTCATTTGGGATTAAAATGACCATATGCAAAAAATGATGCTTCTAAAGTTCTATTGAGGGATGATACTGCACTTTAAATGCAAAAAATAAATATATTGAGGAAAATTGTATTTATAAATGGAAATGTATGTTAAAAAACTACATACACTTTGAGAAATGCCAACAACTGCTACATATGCTAGATAAAGTTTTGAATAAAAAGCCTGCAGATGTTTGTGGGTTTTTAAAAAAATGATAAAAAGAATTCAAATACCAGACTATAGCTGTTGTGTCCTGAGCCTTGCTGAGTCAATCAGCAAGGCACAGGCAAACTGCAGAGACCCGGGCAGACCACGTGTTTGCCCGGGACCGGTTGTAGAGACCCGGGCAGCCCATAAGTTGCCCGGGACCCAGACAGTCTGTCTCCAGCCTCGTGCGCATGCGCGAGGCGGGAGAATAGCCTGCATTCATTGGTTGAGCCTCCCCTTGCAGGGGAAGTATAAAAGAGCATGTTGCCATTCCCTCGTTTGCTTCTGTTCAGTGCAAGTACCAAATAAAGAACATCTTTTTGCATCAACTGCCTCGTCTTCATGTCTGTGTTGCGAACAGAACATTGGTGACGAAGGTGGGATCCGCCGTTAGGGATCCCGAAGAAACAGAAGTAGGCCTACTCACCCAGGCCAGGAAAGAAGCGCGGCGTCCAGGAGGAGCAGCCGCCGGCCAGCATACATACACTGGAGGCGGGCTTGGCTTCGTCGGACCCAGCCAGTCAGCAGTTAGGGGGAACCCCTGAGTCTTCTGGGCAACAAAGTCCTGGTTTGTTGTGCGCAGACCGGGAGCCAGCACTCCAGGCGCCTAAATTAACTCCCCCACATGTCATCACACCCGGCCCTAACTTGGATCCGCGAAGATCGGGGTGGATTAAGGCCCCGCCTGAATACTTGCAAGAGTATGTGTGGTCCCTAGAGGGCGGTTGTTATCAAAAACTGAAAGACCGTGGGTTAATTTGAATCCATGGGGAACCAGGTTACCAAGGGGTACGGGGAACAGCCAGGGTGGCATTTGGATTAAATGTTACATGGTACTGATATAGCTCGGGCCGGCATTGACCCAGCTTAGGGGGGAGGGGTGTTGTGTCCTGAGCCTTGCTGAGTCAATCAGCAAGGCACAGGCAAACTGCAGAGTCCCGGGCAGACCACGTGTTTGCCCGGGACCGGTTGTAGAGACCCGGGCAGCCCATAAGTTGCCCGGGACCCAGACAGTCTGTCTCCAGCCTCGTGCGCATGCGCGAGGCGGGAGAATAGCCTGCATTCATTGGTTGAGCCTCCCCTTGCAGGGGAAGTATAAAAGGGCATGTTGCCATTCCCTCGTTTGCTTCTGTTCAGCGCAAGTACCAAATAAAGAACATCTTTTTGCATCAACTGCCTCGTCTTCATGTCTGTGTTGCGAACAGAACAATAGCCCTACTTGCACAAATGATAAAATTGTCAGAAATACACCTCTGAACAGGTTTGTGCCTTATTGTTTTGTATCTATGGTCTGAATGTTCAAAGCAGCAGATTCAAGCAAAAAAAAACCTAAAATCCTTTACATTTGAGAAAAACACTTAAGTTACTCAAAAAAATCAGGTGCCTTCCCCTTCTAGATGCATATACAAAAAGAGCAGAGCTGGCTTCCGGTTCCGGATCGCGGCACACGCAGTCGCACGGAGAGATCCGTCTCTCCCACCGGCTGTTTTCCCTCCGCCGGTAGACCCTTAATCAGGTCGAAAGTCGCCCCGGAGAGGCGACCACTGTTGAGGAGGCCCTCGTTTGACTGGGGAAGGGCGGCAGCTCCTTCCTCAGTCCGAGCCAGCTCCTAGGGCCGTCGGAGAAAAGATCGGCCAGTAAAATGGACGATCACTTTGCTGCACCAGCCGAAAGCCAGAAGAACAACTAAGCATAAAGAATCCCCGTGGAGAATCCGGGTGAGACCTTTCCTCCCCCTTCTTTCCCTAATTACTCTCCTGTAAAAAGCTTTTGTATTTGAATTACTTCCCTGCTGTGAGGGAGCAGCGTTTGGGCACTTGGGAAAAACAGCTTTGGGAATTGAAAAAAAATAAACCAGTTAACTTTTTATTGACTAATCAATTTCTGGAATACTGAGGGGGCCTGAAAATATTTCTATTCTTGATCATTACTATCATAACTACGCGTCTACTATTTTGGAGAGCCTTTCTTCATTTTTTTTAACGTGAAAAACAAAAAATCTATTAACTTGGAAAGAAAGAAAGACCTTATAGCCTGCTGAGGACATCTTGTGACGAAAAGTGTTACTGCAACTGTATATTTTTTTCATTGCTGGAGGATGGCTCTAACCTTCAAAGGATGATAAGAGCAAGATAACTGAAACAGCTGTGTGGTGATTTGGTCTATTGAGAATTGGAGGTGAATATTTGTTGACTTCTACGAAATAGAGCCTTCACTAAAAGATTAAAAGAACTTTTTACCACTGACATGGAATTTAACACACAGCTGGACTATGAGCTTATACTGGAAAAAATCTTGGAAGCCACTGAGGATATGAACTCTTACTTCCAAACTTTGACGGATCAAGTTATAGGCCGAAAAACAGTGAAGAAGGAGCAGATTGGTGCTAAAGAGACTAGTGAGCAATATGTACAACCTAAAGAGGAACCATGTCTACAACTCAACTATGAAACTACACCGAGAGAAATTGTGGAAACTAAGGAACAAATTAACTCTATGCAACCCCAAATGCAATCTATGGAGAAGCTTGATGATCAAAGAATAACTTTAACTGAGATGCCTGAAGCATCAACATCAACAGAGACTGACACTCAGATACAAGTTATTGAAAATTGTGATAATGTGGATAAACAACTAGTAACTATAACATGGAATAAAACGGCTTCTATCATCCAAAGGCTATTAGAAGAAAGGGAAGAGAACTTTGACCAATTTGAAGCGTTGAGGAATACTGACTTTCTAATATTGTGGTTTGATGATGTAGGAATTTTATTATGGAAACCGGTATGGCACAGAAAGAAACCTAGAGTTAGATTTAAAAATGTATTTTAAAGTTTCATTTAATGGGTTTAAAAAGGCTTTTGAGTTTTTGACTGATTTAATAACAAACAGAGTATGTGAATTCTGTAAGAGGATATCCTTTGTAATAATATTTTGTCTTAGATATGATAATTACTGGAGAGGTAAACTTTATCTACTGGGTTAAAAAGATTTTTTATAGACATAGATGAATTGATAGAATATATATTTAAATCAGATAGAAATGTATTTGGTGGATTGATATTTTTATTTTAAATAAGATAATTATTTGGTAATAGAAGAAGAATAAGAGGGATTGGTGATAAGAGAAGAAATGGGTTTTTTTTTTTATCATAACAAGTTTTATTAGTTTTTGTTTGTTTTACAACCAAGTGCTTATAACACATCGTGGAGATAGGGCACTCCATAGAACACAACAAAAAATACAGTCATACATATACAATTTAAACTACTACTTTCAAAGTTCCCTCTTATGGTATACAATTCGAGCATTCCTAAAATATAAATTGTTTCTCAACTCTATCTATTATTCCAATTTCAATTTATGCTTCTCAATCAAATTATATCTCTTATTCTATTTCACATACATATTTTGTAAATAAACATGAATTTATATATTTTAAAACTATTGCATTAGACATAGTAATATAATAACATCATAATAATAATAATTATAATAATAATAATAGGACAATAATTATTTCTATCATAAACAAATAATATAACTATTATATCTTAATATTTCTCAACTATATTCTTTCATATATTCTATCCAATATTTTCATAGATCAGTCCACGTCCCTAAAAGATTCCTCAATTGTTTCAATTTAATCCATTTAATACCTCACTAATTACCATTCAATTCTTATAAATGAAAATATCAATAATATTTCACCAGTCTCAATCTCACTCCTTTAATTATAAATTTTCCAATTTTTCCTATTGCCATTCCAAATCATAATCAAATCCATAATTTAAATCTAGTGTTGACTCATACCAGAGTAACCTTAAAAGTCTCAAAAATATTAGTTCAATCAACGTCCAGAAGCCCTTTTTACCCATCAAATAAAATTTTAACTCTTATTTTTAAATCTAATTCTAGCTTTCTTTTTGTGCCAGGTAGGTTTCCACAACAGGGCCTCTAAATCCTCCCATCTTAGTAACTGGCTAAAGGCCTTTTCCCACCATTGAGTCCAATCATATTCTTTTTCTCTTTTATCCAGTGTTGTCTGTACTATCATGTTGTCAACGTTTTTGGTGCCTCGGATTTGGAAGTCCAATCCTGTTGCTTTTAAAGTTGTAAATGTTTTAGTTGAGTTCTGCCTTTGATCATCAAAGATATCCATCGTGTAGGATGTGTCCTCTTCCTCTTCAATAAATTCAGTAGATTCAATAGATTGTAAATGTATTCCATCCATCTCATTAAGTTGTAAGTCTGATTGTGTATCATAGTCAATCAAAGGTTGAGCTTCAATTCTTAATTCTAAGTCCTCCTTGAAACTAAGCGATCTAATATGTTCTTTAAGTTCCAGTCTTATTTCCAAGATTTTTTCTAATATAAGTCCATAATTAATCTGTGAGTAGGATTCCATCTTCTTTTTTTATATATAGAAATTCAGCTTAAAGAATAGATTGCAGCGTTATAAAATATAAAATGCAAACAGAGATGTATTTCCAAAGAAAGATAAGAGAGAGAGAAAAAAAAAAACCAATAGTCAAGTCCAGCACAGAGATAAAAAATAGCAGTCAGTTGTTATGTTGTAATCCAGTCTGGGCATCACGCCAAAATCAGGGAGTGGGAGTTCAAATGGAAAAAGTTACATTGTATCAGTCATAGTTTCTGGGCTTCATGCCAAGTCCCAAGATGCATTGTATCCAAAACAATCTACATAAGTCCGCCCAGAGAGTAAAAAGTTTTTTAGGCAGTACTGTTCAGGAGGGGGGGAGAAAAAAAGAACATTCCACCCCCTCCCTAAGGATTTTCACCTAAACTGAAGATAAACACGCCAAAAGAGAAAGTCACAATAACTCGGATGCCCGAGTTCCAACTGCTTATATAGACAAAATAAAATAATAAAAAAAAAACAATAATTATTTTTCCAAAGCCCGTTTTCCCCAGTAATCAAACGCTGCTTTCTCAAAATAGGGAAATAGTTCTTAAAACTGTTAGCAGGGGAAAAGGTAAATTAACAAGAGGGAAGGAAAGGTCTCACCCGGATCTTCCACGGTGGTTCTTTTTGCTTAGATGTTGCTGTGACTTTCGGCTGGAGCAGCTGAGTGATCGGCCATGTTACTGGCCGATCTTTTCCCCGTCGGCCCAAAGGTGGTTTTCTCGGACCGCAGAGGGAGCTGCCGCTCCCTCCGCGATTGACGAGTGCCCTCCTCTACGGTGGTCGCCCCTCCAGGGCGACTTTAGACCCTGTCCAGGGTCTACCGGCGGGGGGAAACCGGATGGCCAAGAGAACTAGTTCTCTGCACGTCCGCGGGCGCTGCGACCGGAACCGGAAGTCAGAAGAAATGGTATTAATGAAGAAAACATAAGAATGTTACTGCGGGAATAATATACTTATTTTAGATATAATCATTATGTTAAAAAGGGACACCCGAAGTGTTAATAATATGTCTATTTAAGGCTAATTGGAATATGGTAACTGTAAATTAGTAAAGCCTAAAAACAGGACTTGGATTTTTATAATTGAAATGTGATTGATATTTGATAGGATTGTTTGAAGTTTATTTAGAAATGTATTAATTTGAATATGCAAGACTATATGAGGGAATTAGAGAGGGAATTTTCAATGAATTAATTTGAGCTATATATCTGTGATTGTTCTTTTGGATGTTTGATATACCCACCTCCACGGTGTTTCCTAAGCACCTTGATGTAACCCTTCCACCCCCATAAAAATCCAATAAAATATATTAAAAAAAAAAAAAGAGAGAGCAGAGCTTATGGTGTGATTCTGTTTTGGTCATTTGTCTCTTCTCAACTCACCCTACATATGCCTATTGGTCTGCAGAAGCCCTGCTAGCTCTTGAAGAGTACTTTCTCACCCTTTTTCTAGTCTGCATTTACTTGTGACTAGGCACAGCATATAACTGTCCGTAATGAGATGCTTCAGTATAACTTTGTTACGTCAAGCTTTGTGGCCCCACGACTCTTTGACAGCTAGAGCTCTACTAAGTAGAAGATGAATCTCTTGCCTTTTCCCTCCTTGAAGATGAGCAGATTAGCTTTTGAAGCCTCTGAAAAAGCTGCAAGTCACTCTAAAGAAGAAAGTTGACTGTCCTATATATTATATAAACAAATAGGCCTCCATCTTTAGAGAAGGAATATACCCTCCAAACAAATGACTTTAATAGAAACACTTTCAGAAGGGATGATGAGATTTTGTCCCCAGTGTCCTGTGATTAACTGATATGGCCTTTGGCTTTTTGGCTTTGGAGATTAAGAGTTCCAGGCCCTTTGTGGAGGATATGGCTCTAGATAAAATTAAAATGCAGCAAGTTCCTGGACACTACATCTTAAACTAGAACACTTGATTTGGTATCAGACAGATAAAAATATTACATAGATCAAAAAGTGATGGATCCAGAATACTGATATATAGTAAATTCTCAGTGTCACCAGAGAATTAAGTGGTGCACCTGGGGGACAGCATATGAAATAGTATTTAATTTTTAAGATTAATAGAGCTCAAGGCAAACAAAAATAACACATTAAATTTGTCCACAAAAACTAAATTTTACATGGTGAGTAAACATGGTGAGTAGGAGACATATGCAAACAGTGAATGACCTGGCGTGGGCAAGAATATAATTATTTGTTTTCCATGAAGTGAAATGTCATGTTATCATGTATAATTCAGCATTTGAATGGAAGAGAGCCAGGAGTCTGTAGGTCTCCAAAAAAGCAGCATATCAGTGAGAAAACATGGAAATGAACATATACCACTAGCTAAGAGTAATTGTGCTTGAAAGATAATATTCATTAGAAAATTACCCTTTAAAAATATCCACTAAATGCATTAGTGTGGTAATGTAAAAGTGCTAAATGTTTTATGGAGCATGGACATTCTGGATATAATGGAAACAGATTTCTTCTAAATCAGCATGACTGAGAAGGATTAAATGAAGAAGAAAATAAATTAAAAGGTAAAATATGAAAGGAATAAATAACAAGACAAATTAATCTTATTTCAAAATAAAATTCGCCATGTATTTTTGAGGACCGGCTATAAGTTATCTACTTATTGTCACTGACAATCTTTTCAAGAGCATCAAATGGATTAATCTTAAACTTGCCTGCCTGAATAAGTGCTCCAATGACTATCACTTTGAATGCACCTTCTTCTTCCTTCCTTATTCACTCCTTGGCAACAGTGCCATAGTTTGTCCCACCAGCAAATCATCTCACCAGACAATGTATGTATCTGCTAGATGTTGCGAAATCCACATGCAGAACTTAGAACTTCATCTTTTCCATGCCCAGTGGTTGCACTTAAACTTCCTTTATGGATTTGATTTGCAGGTGCATAAAGTAGAAAAACAGATCCAAAGACAGGTAAAACTGGTATCTTCCTATTTATATTATTCTGAAATGATGCTCTTGCAGCTACTACTGTAATTTATCTAATATTGGTTCTTCAGTTCATTTCTCCCTAGTTTTCCAATTGCACAGGACTTTTGATAGCAGTAATATTATCTGGAATTCTTTTGTTTACACTACCTGAAAAGGTTACATTTAGAAACTCTTCTTTAGAAATGGTTGGAGAAGGAAATGGAAAATTACTTTGAATAATAGCTTCTAGAAATCCCTGAATAAAAGTAGTTATCTGAACATGATCGGCTACTGCAGAATAGTTCCTGTATCAGAGAGGCTATAATTTATGAGAAAACATGATACTAAGGAATAGTGCCTTAGGAAGCATATTCAGAATGCAATCTTGTTCATAAAGATAATGTTATAAGAAAAATAGTTGCCATGGTAGAATTAAATAACAAGATGGATAAATACAAAAGACAATAGTGAAGGCAAGGAAGAAGTAAAATGGTAAACATAAAATACCTAAAAAAATTTAAAAAGCTAGTTTCTGATGAGGGTGCTAAATATCACATTTAGATGCTACTGAAGCCTTGATAAATTTTAAGTATCCCATTCTGAGCAAATTTAATAGCAGTTTTTTCCATTTTAAAAGTAAATATTTTATGGGAGTTACTGACAAATCATCAGGAAATATAGTAATTTACAAGCAGTTGTTGTTCGCCAGAATTTCTAAAACAGCTTCGTGCTATTTTTTGGAAAGTTTTGGAATCAGTGAGAGTCAGGTGATGTAAACATTTAATTAATAAATACATTCAAGTTATTATTATGGTATATATTCCATTACTTATGATACATTTGCTGGTGCTTACAATATTCCTATATTGCACATCCTTCTATTTTTATTTTAAATAAAAATAGAAGGATATGCAATAGAAAGAATAAATTAAAATAAATGCTGGTGAATTGCAGAATGTACTTATATTGGAATGCTTGCTTTTTATTGAATTGCTTGAACTGTAAGGATTGACAAATATTCCAAGACATTGATTAAAATATTTTTTGTTTATTTTTTTGCTGGTATTTCTTATTTTTCCACTTTCAACGCTCACTTTTTAAGATTAAAATAAGTACCTTTATTTTGTGAGAAAATGCTAATGGATTAGGCAATACATTACTACATTAATTGGTCTATATCAATAGCAGGTGATGTTAGATGATCCTTGTTAGATGATTAGAATTTCTACAGTTTTTCTGCAACTTCCTGTTTTTTCTGCTGAACTAACTTGTGTAATGCTACTTATGTGTCTGCAGCAAGAAAAAAAAATGCCGGTTTTTCATATGTGAAATTTTTGTTTTGTAAATTCTGTTAACCTGTTTAGAATACCCTTTGCTTCGACTTCCGGTTTGATGTCATGGTGTAACGGGTGCAGGAAGATGGGGCTCCGTCTTCCACGTTTGATTTTGCCTCGCTGGGGACCCTAAAAAGGATTGAAAGTCACCCCGAAGAGGTGACAAAGAAGGAGGGGACCCTCATTGATCACAGAGGGGTGGCGGCCCTTCCTCTGGATCCAAGGAAGCCCTCCAAACCAGCGGGGGACTGGCTACATTCGTGTGGCCAGTCAGAAGCTGCTGACAACCGAAGACAAGCACTAACTGGCAATTTCTGAGCAACATGGATGGAACTGGGTGAGACTTTATTCTCTTTTTATGGCCCTAACACTACTTTCCTGGAAAAAAGAATGCCCAAAGCAAAGAATCCTCTCCAATGAGAGAGGGAAGAGAAGTTATTGCCCTGCTCCCTCAGGAAAAGAAAAGCAGCAAATTAATTGCTTTGGGGGGGGGTGAAAGGAAAAAACATCTTAATAATACTTTCTGTATAAATCAAACATATTTCTTTGATAATCAATTAAAATAAAGACCAGTTTCTGCTGAGACATACTTAATAAAAGGAAGAACTGTGATCTTTGCAGTAGATGAGGAAAGATTGTGGTTGGCACACATTTCTCCACAGGAACAGAGTGTGGAACCAGATAGCATAGGAATTGAGGAACTGAGCCTTGTTCACGGGTACAATGACACAAGTAGAAATGGTAGTGAGGAAAGTAGTGGTCAGAGCAAGGACAAGGAAGAATAGGAAACTGGCTTGGTAACTAGGACAATGGAATAAGAATAAGGAACTAACGTAGTGGTCAGTTTCAGGAATAGGGAGATGACCCGGAGGTCAGTCCTGAGAAAGGGAAATGGGATGGCTATTGAATAGCACCAGAATGCCAGAGGTGGGCACAATGTTAAGGTATAAAGCCTGCTTCAAAGATTTGGGCATTGCCTTCTGGCCCAGCCATCATACTTAATGACTGCTTGTCCATTTGGTCCTTATTGCAATAAGTTGTTGAAATATAAATATTGAATTTGTGCATTAAATTTAAATAAACCTCTAGATCCTAAAGTGAGAATTTTGTTGTGTGTTGTCTCTTGTTTCTCTTTAACAAGTTTTCCCCCTGACAGTTTTGGTGCATTGGCTGGGAAGGGACAAAGCTGAAAGAGGCCTTGAGTTCCACAGGAACATCTGACCAACTCCAGGTTTGGACTATAGGCAATCAGCTTGTGCTCCCTCTCCATGTACCCACACTCCACTTTGGATCAGAAGTAAGGCAAGGGGTCTCGTCTTTGAAGACCTCTTTAAAAGTTTAGTTAGGGAAGTTGTTGTAGTTTAGCTAGTTAGTTATAGCTTGTCCCTGATTTGGCTGCAAGGGAAGGGTTATCACTGGACTTGGTTTGGGATGAGCTAATTGAGTAAGATTGCCATGCCCTTAGGCAAATCAGTCCAGCAAGTCCAATGGCAGTGGAAACTACCATGGCTGGGACCCGAAAGAGAGCTGACGTTCCTGGGGTCTGATTACCCCCTTGTAGTGATTCGAGGTAGCTCCTTGGGAAGTGGGTCATGCCCTCAAGTGTTATCTCTTACAGCCTCATTTACAAGGGTTTTTTGTTCCCTCGTCAATGATGCTCAGCAGGAAGTAAGGTTATGTCATTTCTCAAGCTTTTTCCAGCTGCTGGTGATATGCAGACTAAGCTCTGAGATTGCCATTTTGATGTTTGAATTTTGGGCTTTTATTTCAGCTGTGTGGAATGAAGGTATGTTCCTTTTATTTTCACCCCTAGCTGATATTGTGCATTGGAGGTTTTTAATCATTTGTTAAATTTGGCAGTTGTGCTATTTTATTCAAGATTAGAAATGACGACAGTGTTGTTGTGCACACTTGAATAAAAGTTTTGGGTTTAGTGCATTGCTGTGGTTAAGTTTAGAAGTTATGAAATTGCTCTTTAGAATTGTATTCTGGTGGTTTATGGTTACTTTCCTTATCTTGAACCTGTCATTGAATTTTTCCTGTATTAAATTTGTTTGTTTCCTGATTTTTCTATGTCTTTGGAAGTAATGACACCCACTGTTGCTTAATGGTTTTTTTCTTTTTCTTTATTGTACATGCACATTCTTTTATGCATTCTTTCTGTTTTTGTAGTTGTGCCGCCCTTTAGTTAATAGTGAACACTGCCTTTTTTGTAGATAAGAGCCAGCTTCCTTGCTGGAACAGTGTCATTTGTTAATAATTAACATTTGTGCTATCTTCTCCATAAATAAGGGTCAGCTTGTTTGCTGGGATGATGTGTTCCATTGTTGATTGCCATCAATTTTACCTTTCCCATAGATAAGGGTCAGCTTTTTTTTCTGAAGTAGCATGTTACTTCTCTATTGCTGCTGTCAGTTCTACCAACGAAGAGGGAATGGACCTCTTCCATACATAAGGACTGTCTGTGTTGGCAGGGTTCAAATCCCTTCTATTGCCCCTGAATGATTGGGTTCCTGGACTGTCTTAGAGAAGAAAATAAATAGAGATTTTTTTGGGGGGAGGGGAAGGAAAAGAAAAGAACAGAGAGAAAAAAAAGGAAATGAAGAAACAAACATGGGATTTTGCCCTCAACCATGCTTGAAATGAGTTTCAAGCTCTGATCTGCAGGAAACAGCCAGAGACGGGCGAAGCGGATTGATATAAAGTGGGTATAATGAGTTGAGAGATAACACAAGCATTACCACAAGCATTTTTAGCCTGATTGGACAAGCCTCTGTTATACGACTCCACGTCCATTCATGCATCAATTTGGAACTAATACAGATCTATAGCTTTGAAATTTGGGGACTAAAAGTACCTTTGAGACTTTTTTTTAGAAAAAATATTTGAAAGTTTGCAAAATAAGCTTGGATTTGGAAAGCTGGAAGATGGTGTCAATGACATCTAGTGGAGAATTATGGCACTACAATTTATTATGCTTAAGGGAAAGTTGGCTTGAAGCCCAGACTCAGACAAGACTCTTTGTTGTTCCTGGATACTTTCACTTTTGTAGACTGCAGCTTGGAAAAGGGAAAAACAAAAACTCTTGGGCTGCTTATCTGGGTTGGGGACCTTATTGAAC
Organism: Azemiops feae; assembly: GCA_023970755.1. Lineage (NCBI taxonomy): Eukaryota > Metazoa > Chordata > Lepidosauria > Squamata > Viperidae > Azemiops > Azemiops feae. The sequence goes on from JALGBA010001950.1 coordinate 179,868, forward strand.
TATAAAGACTACATACAAAAACAAAATGAGTGTTCCATACTCAGCCTTAAATGGTAAAAAATCATCTTCAACACCTGTCTCCAAAGCTCCCAGCTTGATATATCAACAAGAAAATGTTAATGAATCTCAGAAAGAAATTATTTCCATGTTGAAATCAATCCAAGAGACAATTGTTTTATTTCAGGATGAGACTAAAAATAACACAAATGAGATAAATGAACAATTTTCTAACCTAAACTTACAAATTCAGACAATGACTGCAAAGAAGAAACTAATAACCCAGAAAACAGAAGGAAAATTAGCAGAAACGGATCCAAAGTTGGAGGACGTAAAGGAAGGAATTAACAGATACAGACAAATGAAAAATTAGAAGATGCAGTGATAACATGGAAAAGACATTGTACTTGTCAAGATCTCAGAACACATTTGATGATAAGGGAGAAAAGCTGATTGAATGGATGATAAAGCTGTTAGGAGAAATGCTGAATATTGACAAACAAGAAATGAAAAGAAAAACTAAAGGAGAAGGATGGAGGCTGTTTAATGAATATAAATGGGTTGAGCATTCTTCCAAAAACACTTCAACCAAATTCTTTTCCTCATTCCAAATAATATATACAAAAACAGAGGAAGAACTACTTGATGATTTAAATGTACTGACTTGGAAAGTTATTTGGCAAAGGAAGAAAGCTAGAGTAAGACTGAAGAAAATTGAGGTACTGACCTGTTAGATGGGATATTATACTACTAAACAGATGTTTGAATATGACTAAGAAAATAGATAACTGTTAGAAATAAAAGTATTATTATAACTAGAAGGATAGGATTTGTAACTAGAATATTATACCTTGTTATGAGATGGGAAATATGAAAATTCTAAAAGGGTTTGAATAAGGGAAGGTTTTGGTTACCCGAATATATTTATTATGAGAAAATTATAAGCAATAGAGCAGGGGTGTCGAACTGCCAGCCCGTCATGCCAAAACCGCACCCACTCCATTGCCGGCAATGGGAAAAAAGTCACAATACATCACGTGACGTTGTGAGTTTGACACCCCTGCAATAGAGATATTTTGAACATTGATGGGAAATTAACATTTTAAAAAAGCTGGAAAAACAGGATATTTATTGAATAAATGGATTTTAAGTGCAAATGCAACTGAGATATTTTGGCTAGAAAATATATTATAAATTGATACTATAGATATTATGTATAATACCATAAAAATGTAATGAAGATGTCTATATTTAATTGTATATGTATTAACAGTAACAAGAATTGTACTTGCCCAGTATGGCAAAATGCATACTACCAGAAGAAGAGAGGACCAAGGAAGCACTGGATGGTATAGTATTGGACTAGACTGAGAAAGTTAATATGTACTATACCACTAAATTACTAATAGAGCCAGACAACATGTTGCTTATTAAGTACTTATGATTGTAAAATTTGAAAATTAATAAAATATTTATATATATATATAAAAGAATACCTTTTGCTTCTTTCTTAAAAAGTCAGTCAATCTTTAGTGCCTGTTGGAATTGCTGCTTCTGCTGTTGTTCTTTTGGTAATATTGATAAAAGCCACTCAGTATTTGATCTCAGATTATCAGATCATCAAACTGACATCTTACATAACATGAAATGGGTAATGACATGAGCTTCATTTTGAGGCAAAACAAACTTTTTTCAACAAGTATTGAGAAGGCAATAAAACATAATATTTCCTAATTATTATGCAGCCTATTTTCTTACATTGGTCTTCCTGTGCATTTTTTTTCGTCTTTAGGAATACTTTGAAAAATTCACTGCTATTTAGGTCAATGAAGATTCTCAATCATCCAGGTAAAATTGTCTGGAAGTTGAGTCATGGCAACTGGAATTCTTTTCCTTTTGGTTTGAAACATTTCACTACTTATCCAAGTAGCTTCTTTAGTCTTAGCAAGTTGGTTAGGGGACCTCATATATAACGACATTTCAAACAAACAAACAAAAAAAGGCCAGTTGCCATGACTCAGCTTCCACACACTGCTATTTGTTTAATCTGAAATTCATTGTCATTATTTCCATTCATGTTTTCCTTGCAATGATAGCTTACAGCACAAGCAAATAGTTACTCCATCTGTTCCTGCAGTTCATTTTTCTCGTTTTTTTTCTTCCCAACACTCTGGTACACATCAAACTGTTTGCTAATTGGAATTTTTGCACATACTACATCTTTTATGTCACTCAGCTTGTTTGTGAGCCAGTGAGTATTTTTAGAGATGCAGGAAGAGATCGAAAAAGTTACTTATTCTAATGAATACCAACACTTCTAAGACTTGTACATTTAATAATAGTATTCAACTTGGGGTTTTTTAAATCACAGTTTCAATGCTGTCAAGACTCAAATAGTCTGTTTCATAGACACTCATGTTTGTTATCATAATATCTTCCCATGTAACAAAATTGAAGACTGTGTCAATATTTTCACATCACATATTTCCGCTTTATATTCAGATCCATAATTTTTCTTTCCATTTGAACTTTGAAATTCATAATAATCTGCAATATACATTACTGTTGAGAAACAATGAAGTAGGTTTAGCAAGAATCTAGCTATATTTGAGACAAAAGATCCAGTCTGACACAAGGCCTTGAGAAGATTCTGGGAGCAATAGTGACTCAGGAAAGTTAATATAGGTAATCCTCGGCTTATAATCATTCATTTAGTGACCATTTGAATTTACAATGGCAATGAAAAAAAGTGACTTATGAATAATAATAATAATAATAACAACAACAACAAAACAACAACAAAACAACAACAAAACAACAACACAACAACACAACAACAACAACAACAACAACAACAACAACAACAACAACAACAACAACAACAACAACAATAATAATAATAATAATAATAATAATAATAATAATAATAATAATAATAATAATAATAATAATAATAATAATAATAGTTGGAAGGGAACTTGGAGGTCATCTAGTTCAACCCCCTGCTCAGGCAGGAAACCCTATACCATTTCAGACAAATGGCTGTCCAGTCTCTTCTTAAAAACTTCCAGTGTCGGAGCATTCACAGCTTCTGGAGGCAGGTTGTTACACTGATTAATTGTTCTGTCAGGAAATTTCTCCTTAGTTCTAGGTTGCTTCTCTCTTTAATTAGTTTCCATCCATTGCTTCTTGTCCTGCCTTCAGATGCTTTGGAGAATAGCTTGACTCCCTCTTCATTGTGGCAACCCCTGAGATATTGGAACACTGCTATCGTGTCACCCCTCGTCCTTCTCTTCACTAAATTAGACATGGTTTTCACATGGTCAGTTGTCTTACCTACATATTGAACCTGTTACTGTAAGCATTGCCTTTCACAAGCAAATGAGATTTTGTTTTCTATAGTCAAATCCACCGACCTGGTGTTCTTGAAAAGTTTGTTTCTCTGAAGCAAATATGAAACTCTTTATATTCTCTAGGATGTGATCCAGGAATGTTGATGATAGATTTGGTGATTAATATAATGTTTCAATAGGGGACTTTCTGATTTTTCTTTTTTTTAGTAAAATATTTAGAAATTGGTAAAATAGATAGTGTGGACTAAAACTGATTTCTGGCAATGGGAAAGAAATGCTAGGTTAAAGTCAGCTACAAATGAGATCCATTGTTTTTGTTGTTAGTGTTATTGTTTTACACTCCGTATCCTTGAACATCTTTTTGGAGGATGGCTATTCTGTTGAATTAGATGGGAGATGCCCCTTTCTGCAAAAGCTGTTTCTTCAGATCAGTGGTTATTTATTTGGTAAAATTTATTTTTATTACAAATATATCCAGCGCTAAAGCCAAGCAATAGATATTATTCTTAATGCTTTAAAATGGCAGGATATTCAATTTAGCTAAATGTGGGCATCTGAGGATTTGTTGTAAAATTAGAAGATATTTACCGTTTTTCAGTGATATGAAAAACATCAAAGAAAACACCTAGGGATTTTCAGTGGCAGTGCTAAATAACAATTTGACAATTATTTAAGCTTTCTCCACCAGAAAGAATAATTGATATTCTACCATCGTGTAACTAATTTGTCATTGTGCTGTTTAGGGATATTATATTCCAAATTGTTAATGATTTTATTTTAAAGAAGAAGATATGCACATATCTTTTCTGGATATGAGGACTGTTAAACATAAGAGCCAAAGCATGTGAGAACTGGTGTTGCAAAACTAAAGTAACCTCTATGGGAGAATTGTTGAAAATGTTGATGTTGGTAAAAAAAAAAAAAAAAGGTTTAAGACCCAAATGCCAATATAACAAACTTTGCATTGTCCCTATATTGATGTATTTATAATATTTATCAAATTTAGCTGATGATAACATATGATGATCTCTATGCAGCTGCTTCATGTAAGTTAGTCTAATCACTAAAAGCTATTGTTTTAGGATGAGGATTTTTAATGGAATAACTCTAACATGGTGAGTTTTATATTATTCAATCATTGTGTGCAAATTTAGAAAGTGAAGATATCATCTTCTATTCTATTCTATTCTATTCTATTCTATTCTATTCTATTCTATTCTATTCTATTCTATTCTATTCTATTCTATTCTATTCTATTCTATTCTCATTATCTTTTCTTTTAATTATAATCATTAGTTCTTTCTGGTTCCCCTTATTGTCCAATCCTCAAAACCCTATTTTTTTAAAAAAATCAACAGAATGTTCCAATGGGAATATTTTTTTTATGCATTAATTTTCACATCTTCATATTTTTTGTAGAATTGTAAACAATTCAAAGAAAGAATTCTTATAATTAATTTCAAAATCTTAGTTCAAATTTGTCTGGCCTTTTAGTCCATTTATAACTTTCCAGAATCAAGGCTTAATCATCGTTTATTCTAGAAAAATAGTGTTTAAGTCCTTAAATTTGCATAAAACTTCTTCCACCAAGGATTGAAGGAGACTCACCTAGTGTAAAGAAACTTGCCATTTTGAAGGTTCTTAATATATAAAAAATGAACAAGCAATTTCCAGAAGTGATTAAGAAAGGAAATATGTAAATTCCATTCAAAAAATGGTTTGGGCAAAGATGACAATGTCCTCATGATCTTTTTTCTTATCCCATTTCTTTGAAATATAATTAAGGAAGTAAAGATATAATAGTAAAGGAAGTAATAGTAAAGGAAGTAAAGATATGATAGTTTTATAATGCCTTTTAATTATTTACACCAATTATCATCCCTCCAAAACCACTCTGGGGTATACATACCTTTGGATATGAATCTTACTGTATGTAGAAAACATAGATAATAAAAAGAATTTTGCTATGGGGTGGCACATTAAAATCACATGGAGATTTTACAGGAAATTAATTTGTTTTGCCAAGTTTAAGATTTAGTATAGAAATCAAATAGTAGCACTGGAGGGGAAAATATTGATTCTTTTTTTTCTTTTTTTTAAATATATTTTATTAGATTTTATAGGGGTGCAGGGATAACATTAAGGTGCTTAGGAACCACCATGGAGGTGGGTATATTAAACATCCAAAAGAAAGAAAAACAATCACAGATATATAAGTCAACTCAAGTCTTTTAAGCTTCCCTCTCTAATTCCCTCATTTAATTTTACATATTCAAATTAATAAATTCTATATAAGTTTCAAACGGTCCTATCAAATATCAGTTACATTTCAATTCTAAAAAATCCAAATCCTGTTTTTAAGCTTTACTAACTTACAATTACTATATTTCAATTAGCCTTAAATAGACATGTTATTAACACTTCGGGTGCCCTTTTTTTTTTTTTACATAATTATATCTGGTATATTGTTCTTACAACAACATTCTCATATCTTCTTCATTGATACCATTTTTTTCTCTTATCACCCATCCCTCTTATTCTCCTTTTATTTCCAAATATTTCTCTTAAAATAAAGATATCAGGCCAACAAATAAATTTCTATCTAATTTAAATATATATTCTATCAATGCCTCTATATCTATAAAAATCTTTTTAAACCAGTAGATAAAGTTTACTTCTCCAATATATATCATATCTAAAACAGAGTAATATTACAAAGGGTATCCTCTTAAAAATTTCACATATTCCATTAGTTGTTAAGTCAGTCCAGAAATCAAAGCTTTTTTAATCCCATTAAATAAAACTTTAAAATACATTTTTAAATCTAACTCTAGGCTTCTTTCTATGCCATAGTGGTTTCCATAGTGAGGTTCCTACATAATCAAACCACACTATTAAAAGGTCCATATTCTTTAACGCTTCAAATTGGTCAAAGTTCTCTTTCCTTTCTTCTAATAGCCTTTGGATGGTAAAAGCTATTTTATTCCATGTTATATTTGCCAATTGTTTATCCACCTTTTCTCGATTTTCAATAAGTTGTATCTGAGTGTCAGTCTCTGTTGATGTTGGTATTGATGCTTCAGACATCTCTGTTGAAGTTGTTGTATAGTCATCAGACTTCTCGATAGGTTGTGTTGGAAGTTGAATAAAATTAGTTTGTTTTGTGGTTTCCACAGTTTCTCTCAGTGCAGAGAAAAGGGATTGAGAATAAGAGCTCACATCCTTTGCAGCTTCTAAAATTGTTTCCAATATAAGTTCATAGTCCAGTTGTGTATTAAGTTCCATATCGATAATAATAAGGCTTTTTAATCTTTAATCTTTAAGAAAGGCTCTGCTTCATACGAATCAAGCAAGCATTCACCTTCAATTTTCAATAGGCCAGCTGCATCGTTATCTTGTAGTTATGACTCTTTCAGGGTCATAGCCATTCCCAGTCATAAAAAAAAATATAGTTGCAGTACCACTTTTCGACACAAGATGTCCTCAGCAAACCAAAAAATCCTTTTTTTCTTTCCAAATAATAGATTTTTTATTTTTCGTATTAAAAAAGATGAAGAAAGGGTTCAAAATAATGAATACGTAGTTGTAACAATAATAGTCAAAAATAAAATGTTTTCAGGTCCCCTCAGTATTCCAAAATTTAAATAGTATCAAAATTAACTGGTTTTTATTTATATATATTTTTTTCCCAACGCTGTTTTTCCCCATTGCTCACACGCTGCTTCCTCACGACAGGGAAATAATTCAAAGAAAGCTTTTAACAGGAAAGTAGTTAGGGGAAAAAAAAAAGGGGGTAGGAAAGGTCTCACCCGGATTCTCCACGGGGGTTCTTTCGCTTAGATGTTCTTCTGGCTTTCAGCTGGTGCGACGAAGTGACCGTCCATTTGTAGGACGATCTTTTCCTCCGGCGGCCCTAAGGAGAGAGCTCGAACTGGGGAGAGCCGCCGCTCTTCCCCAGTCGAGCAGGAGCCTCCTCTAACGGTGGTCGCCTCTACGGGGCGACTTTCGACCCGATTAAGGGTCTACCGACGGAGGGAAACCAGCCGGTGGGAGAGAGAGATCTCTCCGTGCGGCTGCTGGTGTCGCGATCCGGAACCGGAAGCCAATATTGATTCTTATATAGCATGATTGTATGAATATGTTACAATTTTTGCATATTCTTTGAGGAAGTGATTACAGATATTAGATAATGAGCTTTATTAGTCAGTTAGTCAGTTTTCACATTTTGATTTGCACAAAATATTTTTGTAGTTTCAAAACTTCCCACAATAGAGCCACTGATACATTTAAGCTAACAAGGAGTTTTCAGTCATTTTAAGCAGTGATGTTATCAAAGTAAAGAATCAAAACTCAAGTGATGGAGATGTCACTTACTTATGAATCCTACCAGATATGATGTCTTACCTAATTCCATCAAGAAAGGCTACTTGTGAGTTCTAAAGTTAATCATTAACATAATTTCCCACTGGAATGCATTGACCCCCAATGAACCTAAGCCTGGAAACAATATTTGTAAGCAAAGTATGAATACTTTTAAAATACTTCAAAACCTTAAGTTTAGGCAAAGATTTTTTTAAAGCTAAAACCTGCTTTTTAATCTTTTCCAAAAGTTAAAAGCATAATATATTTGTAAAGTTTAACTGGAAACATACACCCATAACACTTCTCCTAGCTGCAAATAATACAGTGAATAAATCCCATTTGGAAACTTTTAAGAGCTGCTGAAAACTTTAAAGTTTTTTTTTAAAATAAAATACAGAGAAGTGACACATATTCACAATAACTATAGTCATGTACAAAGCATATCCCACAAGAGTAGGAATTGAAGTCCACACATCTTAAAGTTTCCTACTCTGAGAAACACTGGTCAAAGTAATATAAAAGTAGCACAGCACAATCAGACCTACAATTGGCAGGATCATACACATGGTACTCAAAATATATTTAGTGACCATTCAAAGTTGCAACAATCTGAAAAAAGTGATCTACAACTAGTCTTACACTTACGACCATCACAGCATCCTCATGATCATGTGATAGTGTTTTGGGCATTCACCCAAATGAGCTGTGATGGCAGAGTGGTTAGAATGCAGTACTACAGGCTCCTTCTGCTGACTGCCAGCTGCCAGTAGTTCGGCAGTTCAAATCTCACTAGTTTAAGGTTGACTCAACCTTCCATCCTTCCGAGATCAGTAAAATGAAGACCCAGATTGTTGGGGGCAATATGCTGGCTCTGTAAACCTCTTAGAGAAGGTTGTGAAGCACTGTGAAGTCGTATAGAAGTCAAAGTGCTATTGCTATTTCTACTTAGCACCCAGCATGCATCCTGATGACATGTGATCACTGTGTGCAACTTTCCCAGCTGGCTTCTGATAAGCAAAGTCAATAGGGGAAGCTGGATTTACTTAATGATCCAGTGATTCACTTAACAACCATGGCAAAAAAGATTGTAAAATTAGGTATGGTCACATGATGACTCACTTAATGATGTATCGCTTAGTGACAGCAGTTCGAGGCCCAATTATGATTCTAAGTCAAGGGCTACCTGTAGTAATATAAATGCTTACACCTAGAAAGTAAGCAGTTTTCTCTAGGTAGTGTTAAGTAAGAGACTGTAAAATATAAATCAAATCCACTCACGTGATGTCCAACCACTGATATTTACATAACAAAAAATAATAATCAATTACTTGCCTGCTAGGAGTTCTTTGCAGAGATTTAAGTGCAGGGTATTCACCATTTCAAAGGTAGAATGGCAAGGATTCCTGTTAGCACCTCCATTTTCCACCATTCCTCATCAGTTTTGAAGGAATTGTAACACCACTTATGACAGCTGCTGGAATACAGATAGTAGTGCTGGTTCCTGTTAGAATAGACAAGGAATATATCATGGAACAAAATTTATGTCAAAGAAGACATAAATCTTATATATAGAAAAACACACATATAGGTAAGATAAAATACCCATTTAGTTGTAGAAACAGAAACTGCAGCTTAACCATAAATAAGGAAGTTTGCTGTAACTTAAAGATAAGGAAACATATTTTTAACAGATTGTGAAAGGAAACTGTTCCAGGGATGGAGAAGAAACTATTCTAATAAACTGATACATTTTATTCTATTAAGAATGATTGGCTAAATTGACAACTTTGAGTGAAAAAAATGTATTTTGACTCTGCACTGATTGCCTGGTGTTTTCTATTTAATTCCTTGCCTGACAATGAACAGAAAAAAGGAAAAAGTCTCATCCTTCCGATCTAGCCAGATAAGATGAAGAAACAAATGTCTTCATCAAATCTTGGATAACAGATTTTATTGTTATTAGTTAGCAGGGATCATTCTGCCCCTGGGGTTTGTATTTCAACCAGCTCTGAGAAAATAAACCTGCAGAAGGGGATCTTTGATGATGCAACAAGGGGTTGTAGAATCTTCAAGCCTCTTTTTTTGGTTTCTGACGTCGTCATGTTCAAAATTTATATTTTAAAAATTTGCATGATTTTTTAAAAAGTCAGTGTCAACTGCAGCCTCTCATTAGGCATAACAGGCCAAGTAACTAATGCCCCTTTTACTAAATGATAGACATTATTTTTACAGAGTGTGCCCTGACATACCTGCTCCGATAACCCACCACCACTTGTAGCAATTGCTTTGTGTATGTCTGGAGTTATTGTTAAGGCATGTCACTGCTATACAGTTAAATCTTTTGCACTCTGAATTTTTTTTTTTTTACTCTTTGATTTTCCTCCAGGAAAGGATTTATTCATTATGTTCATTTTTTTAATTGCTTGCTCCGATTGTTGGTATGTGGGAGGGTGTAGGTATGTGGATTTCCAATTAAACTTTGCAATATATATATATATCAGTAAAGTAGAAAAAAAAAGCTGGCTGTACCTTCCTTTTTTATTTCATTTAAAACAGTGCATGTGTGTGTGGGGGGATGTATGTGTTTTTCAGTTAAACTTTGCAAAAAATATGTGGTGTTATCTTTCAGGAAAGGCATAAAAGTAGGCTATTGCTTTAAAGATTTTTTTCTCCTGCATTCAAGGTACTGTTTTTAAAAACTTTTATTTAAAAATAAAATATTTTTAGTATTTTCTTTCAAATGTGCCCAAACTAGGGCTTACTTCAAAGTATAGGTTTTCAATACAGTCAGTCATAAGGTTACCAGAGGTCAATGCAAGTGGAGGATTATGTTAATCTTTAACTTTATGTCTGTTAAGCAGACTTTCTTGATAGTATTAGCTAACATGTCACATCCAGTAGGATTTGTGAGCTGGTGATATCTGTACTATATTGGTTTGATTGATTTTACTTTGATGATATCACTGATTAAAATTATCAAGAAGCTCAAATTAGAAGTTAGTATACACCAGGGGTACGCAACCTTGGCTCTTTTATGACTTGTGGACTTCAATACCCAGAATTCCTGAACCAGCCATGCTGACTCAGGAATTCTGGAAGTTGAAGTCCACAAGTCTTAAAGTTGTCAAGGTTGGAGACCCCTGCCATAAACCTTGTGATATTATCTTCTGACACACTTTACACCATTCCTTTTTAGTGGTCACATTGTTCCTATATATTTGGCCAACTTTTAAGAACACAATTAAAGGTAGTCCTTGACTTATGACCAATTTCATAGCAACCATTCAAAGTTATGACAGAACTTCTCTAGGCTACTTACAACATGAATTCCAAGTTGCAATGACTGGTCCCCCATCTTATGATTGCACTCTGGACACTCAGCAACCAGCCCACATTTATGGCCATTTACAATGTCCCGTGGTCATGTGACTGTGATTTACAACATACTGAAAGCTAGCATTTACTTCTGGTTTCTGGCAAAAAGAAAAACACTCATTGTGACAATGGATTTGCTTAATGACCATAGCATTTCTTTTCTGATCACCATATTCACTTAACGACTGACCTGCTTAACAATCAGCACAATTTATGGCTATAATCCCAGATTCAATTATGGTCATAAGTGGAGGACTATCTGCAGCCATCACTCTGAATGAAATATAGAAAAAGTCCTAAGAAGGCATATAGGTAGTTACAACTCGTCATTTAACAACTGTTTGCAGTCATTACAGCCTTGGAATGTTGCAAAATGTTATGCTCCCCCCCCCCTTACATGAGTGCATTTTGGGCACTTGGCAGCCTATTCATTTTTACAACCAGTTGTCAAGCGTCCTGCAATTTTAAGATAAAATTGACAATACTGGAAGTCTTTAGATAAGAACTAGTATTGTGGAAGAGGAATTGAAAAAAGAGGAATAAGAGAAATAATGGATGCATAGAAGAAACAGACTGAAGATGACCCACAGTGAATGGTAATGAACAATTAATTTAGGACACAAAGAATTGTTTTTTCTCAACAATTAACCCACAAGTAATTAATACTTGTCTAAGGGCTAGAAATAATTAGTTAGACATTGTCAGGGTCAGTTCAATACATTTTGCCAGGAATAAGTTTAGGTATCTGGTAGAAGCTATGATTATGTCAAAAGGACATCATGGTGCAGCGTTGGCTTGATGAGATGATGTATAACATTTCTCTTTATCCCACCCTACAGGTGCCGTGGGAGACACAACCTTGATTTTGCACTTGTGTTGCATTATACAATTCCTTGCTATATTGCCCTTGATAGCTGGGCTGATAAGAACTAAAGTCCACACACCAAAACAACTAGTAAGCCAGACTGTATACATTTATCAAATACAGAAACCAGCTGTGTGCAGGAGTCCACTTCAACAGCTTTAATGTTTTCATTTCATTTTATGTTTTTTTTTAAAGTAGAGCCATAAGCATCATCCCTTTTTCTCTCTCTCACCCCCACAATGTTTTCTATTTTTTAAAAAAGTTGGATGAAAACAGCAGCATTACAGACAATAGCTGTCACATTCTATATGATGCATTAAATGTTGAGGTCTCTTCCACTTAGGAATATATAAATACAGTGGTATCAATATATGAAGATTTCTAAAATTCACTTCAGTAGAATTTTGGGTGACTAGAGATATGCCTTGCTTTTTAACTTTCCACATTTATGCGATACTGTTTGACCAAAAATTGGAAACAAAACAATAAGCAATTAAAAATAGTTAAATGCAGCACAGTATTAGGTGTTTAAATTATACATTAAGATACAATTAAAATATATACTTTTTTAATTAAACAGAACTAAGCCAATTAAAAGCCATTTCAGCAGCCAGGCTGAATGCCAAAATCCATTTGAGTGAAAATATTTGCTAATCCGCTTACTACTCCCAACAATGTAATAGACTCTGGAAACAGTCCCTGAAGAGTTTTAGATTCCTGACCACATAGTTTTATTTGGTGAAAAATTGATTCTTTTAGTGGTAATTAAATTGTATCCTTTTGGACCAGCTATGGCAGTGGTGGTGAACCTATGGCACGCGTGCCAGAGGCAGCACTCAGAGCCCTCTCTGTGGGCACGCGTACCGCCACTGCCAGCAGCTTGCGCAGGTCCATTAGGCTGCTGCTGCCGCCCGGGGCGGCAGCCACACCCAGCACAAAGGAGGCGAAGCGGCCAGCTAGCGAGCTCGAGTAGAGGTGGTAGAGCATGCCCACACCCAGCAAGCCACGCCGAGTAGGGAAAGCCGGAAAGCTAGGATTGCATGCCTCCCCCCCCCCATCTATGCTGGGCCTGCTTATGGAGTGCCATTGAAGACCACATGTTGATATCTGCTTTATCACCTTAGCAACCCAATAACACAATTATTTAAGTACTCATTGGGATGAATTACAATGATCTCACAAAAATAAAATGACAGTGCTTTTTCTGGCAAGGGAACCTACTTCATTTTCTTTTAAAGCGATTCACACATTAAATATGACTCACTTTTCATAACTTTCATAGATATCTTGGGACACTGTGATCAAATTTTAAAAAGTTACACAAATACAAAGTCTAAGTTTGAATAACCTCGAAATAGAAACAGTAACAACTACACATATACATGACACATTTAATTAGAACAAGTGAGAGAACTCTCTATAAAAGGCAATCCAACCTAAATCAAGCATCAGAACTTCTAGAGAAATGAATAGAAGAAGCTAATCGGCTTGAATAATAATTTTAATTGTCTGGAGGATTTATTTCTTCTCTCAGAGTCTAGCAAACAAAGAATATGTTCCAAAAATCTTTTAATATTTTTATTAAATATTCTTATATTTAAATAATATAAGAAAAAGAAAGCAATCCTAAGGCTGAATAAGAAATTCTCTGAAGCACACTTTGAGATTAAAAATATTATTAGAATTCTCTCAACCAAGCATCATCGAGAATGCTTCATATTCATATTACAAAAAAGATACTGGGTGGAAAACACATGTTGAGAGAAACGTGAGGGGGAAAGTAGTTTTAGCCTATGCAGATAGCCTATGCTATCTGATAACACTTTTTTTTTATTACAAGAACACAATAAAAAATCTTACACAGGTAGAATATTCACTCATATAAAAGGTTTTCAGAGATAACCATCATCTACTTCTGGCTTAGAATGTTGCATCTAGTTATATCAAAAGTATATCATAACAGTAAATTGGAAGAAAGCTGATAAATAAACTCAAACATTCTTATATGCTGTCTTCCAGCTTTCTAATCTCTCCATGCAAACTGTTATCTAGTACACTTAGCAGTGGATAATTTAAATTTCTTTAGCATCATGAAGTGAAAAATACTTCAATACTATTACAAATATAGTTCAAGCTACTGTTGGGGATGATGGTTAATCTAGAACAGGATTTTTCAACCTCAGTAACTTTAAGTGTGGACTTCAAGTTCCAGAATTTCTCAGCCAGCATCCTGGCTGGAGAATTATGGGAGTTGAAGTCCACACTTCATAAAATTACTAAGATCAAGAAAAGCTAATCTAGATAGTGCACAAAACAACTGATCTATATGCTACTAAAACTCTTATCATGACCTTTAATTGAGTGAATGGTGCATCATAGGAGAACAGTTTTTGAACCAAGATACCTCAAATGGGCTACCTTATAGAATGCATCCACAATTCAAGACCCACAATTCCAGAGGAATGAACTTTGAGAAAATTGTGGCTGCTTCAGTGTTCAAGGTTGTTGCTGTGCTACTGGCCTCTGCTGTGTCCATGTGATCTTCATTTTTAACATTCTGTCATTCTGTGATAGTTTCCCAGCCAATCTCAAAATTCCTCACTTCCTCCCCTCCCCAGCTACAGCCACTTAACCGCTTGCTAGAAAAGAAAGGAATGGGATGGAATATTTGCAATGTTCTCTGCCAGATTTCCACAAGGAAACTCAATATGGAAGCTGGCAGAAATTGAAACTCACTCCTGCTCTCACTGCTTTTTTCCCCTGCCCTTGGTCATTCTGTTTAGGTAAGAAAATATCTCTGAAACAATGACTCAGTGGGGCATACCATGTCTAACAGAGTGCTCTAAATGATGGTGCGCTTGATTGGCTAAGGCAGGGGTCTTCAAACTTGGCCCTTTTATGACTTGTGGACTTCAACTCCCAGAATTCCTCAGCCAGCATGCCTGGCTGAGGAATTCTGGGAGTGGAAATCCACAAGTCATAAAAGGGCCAAGTTTGAAGACCCCTGGGCTAAGGGTATAAACTACAACTGGCAAGAGCCAGTTTACTTTCTGCCCTAGAAACTAAAGGAATGGCTTTTGATCTGTCATACTCTCTTGGCCAAAGTTCTCCAGATGGGATTAACATGAAGGGATATTCCACATACACGCACACACCATAAGCCACCTTAATATCCTGGAAGAAAAATGGAATATAAATCTAATAAATATGTTTTACAAATATCTCCATCTGCACATACATTACAGTTAGCATTCTATTATAAATTTTCCCCCTCCCAAATTTATAGGTGTGCCCAGAAAGAAAGATTATATATTTAGGAGAGTTTCTAGTAGAATCGTTTCAGAGTAGCCAGTATGTTTCTAGGGGCAATTCATGACATTGGTCTTCCCCTATCAAACTCTATATGACATTGCTTGCTTGCTTGCTTGCTTGCTTGCTTGCTTGCTTGCTTGCTTGCTTGCTTGCTTGCTTGCTTGCTTGCTTGCTTGCTTATGTACCATCAAATCATTTTCAACCACGTAGGTAGATTTTTCTCCTGACAATTTATTCCTAACCTGTTCTTTCAAGTCTCCCAATTAAATCATCTACATTTTAACTGAGTCCCTCCACCTTGATGGACTGCCAATACTAGCCAAGAAAGAAAACATGTTCTGAGTCCCCACAGTTACATAGTGTCATCTATTGGGATCCAAGAAGTGTCTGATGAATAGAATAGAGCTCGAAGAGACCTTAGAGATCTTCTAGTTCAATCCTCTGCTCAAGCAGGAGACCCTATACCATTTCAGACAAGTGGCTATCCAGTGTCTTCTTAAAAACTTCCAGTGATGGAGCACCCACAACTTCTGAAAGCAAGCTGTTCCACTGGTTAATTGTTCTCACTATTAGGAAGTTTCTCCTTAATTCCAGGTTGCTTCTCTCCTGGATTAGTTTCCATCCATTGTTTCTTGTCCTGCCCTCTGGTGCTTTGGAAAATAAGTTGACCCCTGTTCTTTGTTGTAGCCTCTCAAATACTGGAATACTGCTATCATGTCATCCCCTAGTCCTTCTTTTCTCTAGACTAGCCATACCCAAATCCTGCAACCGTTCTTCATCTGTTTTAGTCTCCATGCCTTTAATCATTTTAGCTGCTCTTCTCTGCACATTTTCCAAAGTCTCAACATTTTTTTTCTAATATAGTGACTAAAACTGGATGCAGTATTCTAAGCGTGGTCTTACTAAGGTTTTATAAAGCAGTACTAATACTTCACGTGATCTTGATTCTATGCCTCTGTTTATACAACCAGAAATTGTATTAGCTTTTTTTGGCTGCTGCCACACACTGCTGGTTCATATTTAAGTGATCATCCACTAGAACTCCAGGATCCTTCTCACAGTTACTGTTTTTGAGCCAGATTTCACCTAATCTGAAGTGTCCTTCTCTGTCCTTCTCCTATGGTCTGGATGGTTCCCTCCTTGAGGATTTCTGGAAGGCCCTAAAGACCTAGTTGTTCACCCACCCCTTGGGATAGAGTGGATGGAACTCCCTTTTCAGATGTATTTGGCATACATTGCTTATGCTTTGGTGTTGCTTGTCCGTATTTTCTGTCTTGTTTATTTATTTTATTGTATTTTATTTATCTTGTTCTCTTTGTATTATAAACTGCCCAAAATTGGTTTGGAATCAGGCAGTATTGAAATCACATCTAATAAATAACTACTATTACTAGTGATAGATGTATTGCATGAATCTATTCTGGAGACCTGTAAGAAGTTATATAAATATCCAAAGCTTTCAAGCCAATTTTCTGGTGTAGTTGCTTAAGATCCCATTAACAGAAGGCCTTGAACAGGAAAAGAAATATTACAAAAGAGTAGGTATGTGTGAAGTGACAATTATAGGCTTTGAGAAAATGATTGGTGCTGTGTTTGCACTGTGAAAACAACATGATTTGCTTTGACAAAGCAAACAGGCCACCTAATTCACCTTCAGTTTGAGTCATCTTGAACTGCTTCAGGCAAATGCTGTGAGGAAAAAGCTCTTGCTAGCTTTCTTCTCTAATCTTGGCTGAAGGTTTTCTAGGCTGGGTGGTTCCAGGATTTTCTATAATGCTTTCCAAAGCCACTCATTCTGGAAGATCTTTGACATACACTGACGGGCTCCAGAGGTGGGTGGCTTTGACAGGTGGTGTGGGATTGCCTGCACCTGTAGGAGCAGTCCTACCTGTTAGATCTTTGGCAGATGACCTGAAGGAGGCTACAGGCTGCCTGCCTTTGGTGCAGCACTTCTGCAGCTTCCAAATAGTTATCTACTTTCTGATTTTCTCTTGATATTGCCAATAAAAGATAGACATACTTTTGCACATCTTTGCAATGTGAAACTCAGAAATGACAAAACCAATCTAAAACTTTTCAGTGTTATACAAGACAGTTATGCAGTTTTTGAAGGAAGACAAATGCCTTACCATAACACAGAAAGATCCTTGCAGACTGAATTAGAATGACAGTGAGTGATGACTATAGCTAGAAAAGTTTTAAGAGAAAATCCTTTGGTGGTTTCACAGGTATGATCCCCATTTTATTGAAGTGTATTTAAATCCACATATTATATTACAAAATATTTGCTAGTATATGGATTTTTTTTCTTAAACCCTACAGCTTTTCTATTCCATTTTGTTTTGTCACTAAACAGGAAAGGGCACATTGATTAAATAGACTTTATGGGTCTATTTGATCTGCTCTGATATCTTATGGAGAGACTTGATTTCCAGAGGCTGTTTGAAGAATCTTCCATGTTGATGGTGGGCAGTTTTTTCAAGGCCTTCTGGAACAGGGAAGTGGTCCTAGCCATGGCTTTAGATGAAATCGCAGCTGAATGGCATCTTCCAAAAAGGAAAGGGAGGGGGGCTCTTGATTCTTTGTGAATTCCAGGGCATAAAACAAACCAAGAGACACCTAGAACATTATTGGCAGCCTATGAAGACTGAACTGACTATAGATAATCTTGAAGAAGCAATGCATCAGTGATTATGTAAACATCATCTTAACTTTGAAAGAGAAGAAGGAATGAGAAAGAAATTTGAGATTGACCTACCTTCATTGTATTTGGTATCAGATACAGCAGAAAGAAACACTGCCAGGCTTTCAAGGTCAATATGCTTGTGATACCCAAATATGTATTTTGATTCCTAGCTGAAGTGATGCTCTCAAAGAGCTCTGTAAGTGACTATATCCTTTCTGATGCTAGATGGGGAAGACTGGGCTGTAACTCAGTCCCAGAGACAGAGTGGCTTTGGTTTCAAAAGCCTACCAATTCTAGTATTGACTAATGTCAATTATAACATTAGGTTGTTAACTCTGAATAGGATTGCACTCATCTGAATAGATTTGGTTTGCAATTTGGCGGGGAGCAGGTCCTCTTAGACTCACAGATCCTACTTAAATACAATAATATTGGAGTCCTCTTAGTCTAACTATTCTACCTCTGTGCACAATGTTATTCATTGTCATTCATCTCCAGATTGGACTAGTGCAATACATTGAACAAGGGTTGCCCCTGAAGATCTTTAGAGGTTACAGCTAGTCCAGAATGTAGAAGCTTGAACAATTATGGGTATACCCATAAACAAATAAATAAATAAAGGCAGTCACCTAACATCTGTACTTCATGAATATTACAGCCCTTCTATGGACGTGTCTTTTGCATAAGAAATGTGGGACTGGGAAGTGGGGATAGAAGTATCAAACATCTTGTTGCTGATGATTTTAACACTACTGGAGCCAGTGACTCCACTCTAGCTTTGGTAGATCCAGAAAGTTCACAGGACCCCTTGCCCACATCTACTAAAAGTAATTTAGACTCCAAAGTTCAATCTCTTAGTCCTGTCTATTTAATGACGAACCAAGAACAGAAGCTAAACCTCAGATATGAGGGGCTAGCCAAAATATGTGTGAGTGTCAACAGAAGACAAGACTCTATAGCTATTATTTGATGAATCTCAGCTGTGCACTGGATGGAGGCTCAGCATGGCTTAGGATTTATAGGATTTATCTTATGTATAGGATTTACTCCCTTTGGACAATGCAGAGAACTTAATCAAGAAATCAGCTTTTACTTGTAAATATCCTGCATTATGTATTTTGGACTTTGGATTTCATCTGACCTTATCCCTTGCTTTTCCTTTGGATTTATCACCTAACTAATAGTTAACTGGTCTTGATCCTGCTTGCCTATTGGACAATGAATATATTCTGTCCTCAAAGGTACCATGAAAGGGCTTTTTCAACGGCTGCTTCATTTCAGTAGCTGGAATAGAACTTGATCTTATTTATCTCTGGATTGTGGCAGATTTATAGCCACAGCCTCTAATTTATTTCTTGGCAACCAGTTGTGTTGGCAGAGTTAAGAGAGCAGTATTGGTTGCCAGTTAGCTTCTGGATACAATTCAGGATGCTGGTTGTCACATTTAAAACTCTTCATGGCTCATGATCTGAGTATATAAGGGATTGCTTTTTCCCAGTAACACCTGTTCACCTGAAAGGTTTCAGTTGGTGGGCTTGCTATATGTCCCCTTAATAAGAAATGGCCAACTTCAGGGGCCATGCAAATATACCTTTTCTGTTGCTGTTCTCCTTCTTTGAGATAGCATCCCCCCCCCCATGTGCAATCAGCCTCTTTCCTCTTTTTTTTAAAAAGGAGGGTTTTTTGTTGTTCCACAAAGCTAGGGAGATTGAATTATTGCAACTACTTCTTGTGACAAAGTATTTTTTAAAATATTATTGTTAATGCTTAAGTAATGTTTTCAGGTTCTGTAGCAATATTAAATAGATGTTGGGGGTTTCTTAAGTGTTAATTGTATGCTCTGTTTTTAAAAATTCCAATTACATCTTAAGGAGCTGTACTACCCAATCAGTGGGTTGGAATCATCTATAAGCATTCAGATTTGTGCTTACATTTAAAAATAATAATAATAACAGAATACCTTTATTAGGACCATTGAAAATTATAAAGAATTCAGCAAACTTTCAAGAATTCATATATCCCACTATTCAGCATCATGGTGGCAATGGGAGAGTTCATCAGTTATTCAACATCTGGAAATTGATTGGATTGGCAGTTGACGTCTTTCCCATTACTTAAAAGTTTCCTCCAATTACAGGTGGTCCATCAGAAGCACACAAAATCTACAACTTTCAGTGTCAACATTAGCATCTCATCTCTCCCTGGCTGTGGAATACTCTCCCACATACTGCAAGTCAGACTGTCATTAATTTTGGCTTAATTTCAGCACTAAAGGAACACCTAGTTACTTACCCAACTTTAGGATTTTGGTGACTCTAGATCTTTTTGGAATTTGTTTAGCATTTATCCATTCTTGATTTTTTTTGTTCCTTATTGCATCTTGCTTTGAAATCTGTGAATAAAGAGCAGGTTGTAAATATTTTAATAATGGACATAAATTAATATCTGAATGTTCATGTATATACAGCATATCATGGAGTGAAAACTCTTCAAATATATCATTAATGGGTGTTGTGAGGAAGTAAGAGTCATGCCTGAAGTTGCAAAATGGATAAGTCTCAAGGGAAGATAGTTCTGGTGTACCACCATAAAATTATTTCATATCTTCCATATTCGAAACTAGCAGACAAACCATCAGACAATGAATCATGCTTATTGTAGCTTGAGAAAAGCAACAGATTAATTAATAAGCTTATGGGGGTTCCCTGTCCCCAGGTTAAAGGTTGGAAAGAATACAATCTACTACTTATTTACATACTGTAAGGCAGAATATGCCAGAGAAGAGATACCTATAAAAATATGTGCTGTCAAATATTTTTATATGTATACATGAAAACAGTGACAGTGATGAGTTACGTTTCTAACTATAATGACTTGCACAACCAAAAGGAAATTCCTTTAGCCCTGAAGAGTCTATGGTTCTCATTCCATCCAACCACTTTTCTAATGTATATGTTGAATGGCTCCAATGAAAGTAATATTAATAGTGTTGACTGTTGATATCTTTTAAAAAAGAAATCCTTTCATTCCACTTCAGTTCTGGTCCTTCTAGAAAATACTTATTTTTTCACTGTACTACTGATTTCATTTCACCAAAAAAGCATAGTTGTTGAGGCTGGCATTGTTGAATTATTTCTATTTGGTTTTAACTTTGTCCCAAATGTAGTTTCACTAGCAATACTGCTACTTTCATGTCAGTATTTCAACTTGCATTGTTTGATGTCTAATAGTTATATATGTAGATAACAATAATATTATTCCCTTGGAGGATAAGCAATATTATGCAAAATGCAAAAAAGAAATAAAAGTCAAACCAATGGAAAGCATGACATAAGAAAAGGAAATACAACTAAATCTTAAAGCACATACCACACACCATACACTATATACTATGTTTCATCTAAGACCGTCAGTAGTTGAACACCTTCAAAGGTAAGGTTGAAGACTGAATGAAAGTTATCAAAAATGAGGCATTGTCAGACTTCCAAATCCAGATATCCACATTCAAACTGAGCCAGAAAGAGCCCAAAACACCAGTGGTGGGATTCAAACCATACCAAATTCTATCAATTTTCTTAGTTCCAGGGAATTTCAAAAGACAGAAGTTCATATGAACTTTCCCCAGTTTGACCTTTGGTTACCATACTACAAAAAAGATGTTGAGACCATCGAAAAAAGTTCAGAGAAGAGCAACTAAGATGATCAAAGTCCTGGAGACTAAAACATATGAAGAACGGCTGCAGGACTTGGGTTTGGCTAGTCTAAAGAAAAGAAGAAATAAGGGTGACATGATAGCAGTATTCCAGTATTTGAGGGGCTGCCACAAGGAAGAGGGGGTCAAATTATTCTCCAAAGCACCAGATGACAGGACAAGAAACAATGGTTGGAAACTGATCAAAGAGAGAAGAAACCTGGAATTAAGGAGAAATTTCCTCACAGTGAAGACAATTAACTAGTGGAACAGCTTGCCTTCAGAAATCGTAGGCATTCCATCACTGGAGGTTTTTAAGAAGAGACTGGATAGTCACTTGGCTGAGATGGTATAGGTTCTCCTGCTGAGTGGGGGGCTGGACTAGAAGACCTCCAAGGTCCTTTTCAGCTCTATCCTATCCTATCCTATCCTATCCTATCCTATCCTATCCTATCCTATCCTATCCTATCCTATCCTATCCTATCCTATTCTATTCTATTCTATTCTATTCTATTCTATTCTATTCTATTCTATTCTATTCTATTCTATTCTATTCTATTCTATTCTATTCCTTCCAACCAGGGCAAATACAAACAACTTTATCCAAAAAGAAACATGCAAATTCATCCAGGATGCCTCCAGGTTCTGTATCCTATCAATCTTTCTCCAATAGGCGACCATCTGTAAATCTGTGGCAGAGATGCAAAAATTGCAGATAATATTTAATGCATTACTCTCTTATCACCATTGTAAGTCTAGACTTGAACCTATACCAGTGCTACTTTTTATTTTGGCTATCAATGTTGCAGATGTTATTTCAATCACTTTATCTCTTTTAGTTCCTTAATAATCCAGGGAGCTGCTTGGTATCTATGACTGACAGAAATTGCAAGACAAATTTTGTTCAGGACCCTAGGCATCTTCCTGGAGTCAACCAGGCATGAGAGCCTCCAGATTGCCAAACACTCCCAGATGTCATTGGAATCTATTCACATCTGTTACATATCTACAGCAGACCAACATAAGGTTCTGACCATCCATGCAGAGTTTTGTTTTGATCATCTTAAAAAGCAAATTATCTGTTCATAGCAAAAGAAAGCTATTTATGTTCTCCATAGAAAGATCATGTTCAAAGTAACACCAAGCACTAACCCATGTTGTTGGGGCTGAGATTACTGGCAATTAACCTTGGTCACCATGGAGCCTATGAACTCATGAATTACATCAGATGCCCCTCTTTCACATAGAACAGGCATGTCAAACTCGCAACATCACATCGCACAACGTATCGTGACTTTTTCCCCATTGCCGGCAATGCGGTGGGCATGGTTTCGGCATGACACATCCAGCCTTCGGGCCTGCAGTTTGACATGCCTGACATAGAAGTTAAATTCACCTCAGACTAGAAACTTTGAAAACTCCCTCACTGGGCTAAAATGACAACCAGGAACATGTGCAAGGCCATTGCAAACCATTGTTGCTACCACCACATTTATACATCAGTTCATATATATTGCTTAACACTTTCACTCTCTCTTGGTCATCCTCTCAATCCATTCTCTTTCATTCATATATTTATTCTGCAATTTGATCCTGGTTGATTCACTCCATATGATCAAACCACCGCTGAATATTTATTTTCTACCGGTCACTTAGTTTTCAATTCAATCTATTTTCAGCATCTGTTCATTCTCGACCCCAACTCTTGTTGTATAACACACACTTCTTAAATAACATATTCCTTCTCATTTCAGTTTATATTTCCTGACATAACCAACTCTCAGTGCTATATAACAAAATGAGCAGGAGCACTCTTATTCACAATCATTTTTGCTGCTTACAACAAAAGTTTATTCTTCACAATAGACTACATACTATCTATAGCAGGCATGTCAAACTGCTGGCCCGCGGGCCAGATGTGTTATGCCGAAACCGTGCCCACCCCATTGTCGGAAATGGGGAAAAAGTCATGATACGTCACGTGACATCACGTGACGTCGCAAGTTTGACATGCCTGATCTATAGCTTTCTACCAGCATTTACACATCTTAAAATTTCTTTATCCATTTTCCCATATTTATGTTCCTTGGAAGAATGTTTAGTAAATTCACATATTTGCTCTGGTGTTCTACATTCATGCAATCTTTTTCTTCATTTTTCCTGTCAAAAACAATCATTTTTGTATTCGATACATTATTTCTTCAATCCATGTTCTTCGTTGTGTTATCTAACATTTGCTGCAAATCATTTAGGTTCATAGTCAACAGAATGGCATGAGCCGCATAGAAAAGTACATGTGTATTTATGCCCCAGCCAACAAATGTATTTTCACTACAAATGTGCTTTTATATTCATCCATAAATGTAAAGCATGCAAACATTAAACAGTGAAAGGGTTTAACCACACATCCTTGTCTTCCTCCTTGCTCAGTGTTGAACCATTTTGAAGTAGTAATTTATTCACTTTTATCATAAACATGTTTTTAAACTTTTATCTTCATAATTCCATAATTCATGCTTATTCATTTTAGCATTTTAGCATGTCTGTTCTCAAATTCAGTAAGCATAAAAACTTTCTTTATTGTATTCAAACATTTATGGTTAACCACAGCCATAAACCCATATTATACAAAATTTTGCTCATAGTTTTATCTAATACCTTTCAATCAGAATTCCACCAAACTTCTTCCCAGATACAATAAACTGACCAACCCACCCCCCATAGTCCTTCCTCCATTCACTCTTGCTATAAGAATGAATCTTGTATAACGTTCCTCCAGTCTAAGGCATAAATACAGTCTCCATGCATTTGTTAAACAAATTGCATAGCCACTCCATACACAAATC
This sequence comes from Azemiops feae, assembly GCA_023970755.1. Taxonomy (NCBI): domain Eukaryota; kingdom Metazoa; phylum Chordata; class Lepidosauria; order Squamata; family Viperidae; genus Azemiops; species Azemiops feae. The sequence goes on from JALGBA010001950.1 coordinate 204,355, forward strand.
ACATCCATATTTTAATGTTTCTCCAATTACAGTATCTACAGCTGCAGTCCTACCATTTCAAAACATTCTCACTGCATTTATGACTTCCTTTTCATCTTTTTTCCTTGACACTTAACATTTATAGCATTTGTTTTAATGCCTCTCTTCTACATATAACCATCACTTCCATACATATCTTTAAAATACTCCTTGCAGCATTCTTTCACTTCAGTTTCATGTCAAATCATTTCATCACTTTTATTTTTAATTTCATTCACTCTGCTGGAGGCTTCTCCACTTCCAAAACAATTTTTATATCTATCAAAACTGCTCTGCATTTTTACTGCCTCTTTCTATCTAAACTGTTTCTTTCTCTCTTTGACCATATTTTTTCAACTAATCTTTTTTTCTATGTGCAGTGTTTATTACAATATGCATTTGTTTCTCATCTACTGCCTCTTCTTCCCTTCAACAGGATTGAACTAGATAGTCCTCCTAATGTCTTCCAACTCTGTAGTCCTATGATCACTCCACTAAGAAGCTTTATTTATTTTTTGTTCCATACTTCCTATTGCTATAATTCTATAAACTTTTGTGGCACTTGGTGCAAAAGTAGAAAGGAAATTCTACTTCCTTTTTGTTTATATACTATTTTATTTATTCTGTTTGGTGATAAATCTATCTTCTAATATTTTTCATACAGAAAAAAATATATTCTTTTCCTATAGCTGTTTTACTTCCCCCCCCCTTTTTTTAATAAAATCAAAATTGAAACCTCCCCCCCCCAAACATATCTTTAAAACAGATATTCACCAAACAATCATCATTCATTTTTGGATCCCCAAATAGCCAATAATATTAATGAATTCTCTAGAGTCATATCCACCCATCCATTCATGTCACTTTTTATTTAAAAAATTATGTCTGGTTCTTCCATTATCACAATTTAGTGAAGTGTAACATGCAGCCACACTAACCTATGAATTCATTTCCTATGCGTCCACAGCAACCAAGATGTCACTAATTTGTACTGTTACATATATGTTAGCCTTCTAATTCATAATTAAGCCTATATCTTCCTTCTAGGCATGTACAGAGTGACTTATTAAACTGGTAAAACTAGGGTTTGATTGTGATGTTCGCATACTAGACAAATTATGCCTAAATTGACTGGTACTTCCTTACTATTAGCAAGATATGCTGCAGACGTCTCTAAATTGTTGCCTGACTTTTAGAAATTCAGAAATATATGCATTAACATATAAGCATATCACTATATTCATGCCTACTCTTAATTTGCCCCCTTTGCTTTCTTAGTCCTCATCTTATTGCACTTTGTCCTTGAATAAATTCAAATGAAGACTGTACAGGTCACCTACAGCACTTGGCATTCTTGTAAAACTTGGTAAGAGGGATGAATCTAAGATTTTGCAGCGTTATAAAACTATAATAGCAGTGGGTCAGTCTTGATATTGCTCCTACTGTATTATATCATGAAACAATGATTACATATTATGAAGTCATGTCTAGTCTTCCTTATAATATGCAATGATAGACAAAGCTAAAATATATAGAAGTAGCCATTATTGTTCCAGAATGTTTAAAACATAGAACAAATCAGGGGAAATTCAGGGGAAATTATTGGGAAATAGTAAATAATGAACTTTATTTTCATGTCTTAAAAATGAAAGAAAAATATTTTCCCAAAGATATTCCCAGATTTCAGTAGTAGGAGAAATACATCATACACTTAAAAGAGAGGCATCTTTCTCATTGGAATGGTATTTCAAAAGAGGATACATAATTTGTATCAATTTCACTTTCTTTTTGACACACAAATGTCTCGTTTGTCTAGGCAATGTAAATAGTAAATGTTTTAAATTTATTTGCCTGTTGGGCTGCAATATGCTCTTTCTCTCAAACTATCTCTGCTTTCTTGTTCTTTATCACTATCAGGTCTACATAATTAATGTTTTTACATTTCACAGTTGTTTGACTATGAATTCTAGAATGGGTGCCTGAAGTCACGCGAGATCACAGCCTCCAGAACCTTTCACTCTCGGCGCAAAAAGAATTTCCAAGCCAACTCTCCTTTTCCTCAATGCAAACAAACCATGGCAGAGACGAGACAGATCTTTGCAAGGTGAGTCTGGCGTGGCAGGATGGAGGGGGAAGAAGTTGTGGGGAGCAGGGGAGAATAGGGTGAATGTTGCAGAGCCTCTGTGGTCATTTGTAAGGGCAAATAACTGCCATGGTGTTGCAACAGTCGTAATTTCAGGACTTGATCGTACACTCTAGGGGGCTTATATCGCGTAACTTTCAACGAGCGCTAAGTGAACTGACGTAACTCAGGGATTACCTCTATGTGGAAACTCTGTGTGACTTTTTTCTTTTTGGTAGCTGCATGCTGAAAGTGAGAGCTGGTTTAGTGCAGTGATTAAGGCAGACTAGACATCAAGAGACCATGAATTCTAGTCCTAACTTAGGCACAAAGCCAGCTAAGTGACCTTGGTCAATCATTCTCTATCAGCCTTAGGAAGAAGGAGCCAATGCCAAACCATTTACAAGAGACTGCAGGGATTAATTATTCCAAGCTGCTGATTCCAGTTGCCAGGAATCAACACTGACTTGAAGGCATACACAGACTCAATCTCTCTCTCTCTCTCTCTCTCTCTCGCTCTCGCTCGCTCTTTCTCACACACAAATACACACAAATGCTAAAAGTTCACAATTCTAAAATGATTGTATACTTGGTTTTATGCATTTGCATTTGCAAAGACAACAACAACACACATACTGATATCATAATAATAATATGGTCAAGGAACTCTATTAGATTTTAACAATACACGGAAACAGTCAGAACAAAACCTTTATTTTTAAAAAATAACATATTTTTCAGATGTAAAAAGAAAAACAAAACCTCCCAAAACTTTCCCATAGCGTGCCCTCAGCAAACAATAAAAATGAACACAAACAATCTACACACGTTTGCTTGAAAAGAGGACCAATGACTTGAAAGAAAGAAACATGAAACAAAAGTAAATGAACATGAAAAACAAAACAATAATAATAATAATGAGAATGTTGTGCAGCATTCTCACCAAAATATATGAAACCATTACATTTCCATGGTTGAAGATATTGGCTTTTCTTTATACTTTAATTGAATTATTCACAGTCAGATAGCTTGGAGAGATATTGTGTATGCCACTGTGTCAACTGCCCTTCTGAATAGTCACACACATACACACACACGCACACCAAGATTTGGACAAGCCTGAGTCTTCAATTGTTTGGTAAAGACTTAAGTCCTCTTAACCAGCTTAAACATCAATACTGACAAGACCAAAGTATTCATAACTGGTGGCTTTCAATGAACATTGGAGTTGTGCAAGTTGAATAATTTAAATACCTTTGCTTAATTGTCCAAGAAAGGATGCCACAGCCAATATCAGTGACTGAATTGGCCAATCTACCTAACCTTTAGAATATTAACACAGTACTCCTGATGAAAAATGGAAGGCAATAAAACCTACTTGGCAAATAAAATGCTTGAGTTCAAACTACATCAATTCCTGTACCTTTGGGGAGGTGTTCAAAATTCAGTACTCCGCTACAGGTATCCTGAACAACCTCTTTTATACAGAGCTCATCTACCAAACTTGTGATATTTTAAAATAGAAAACAAAATAGACTTCCTGTTACCTGTAGTTTGTTTTTTAAAAAATGCTGGGGGAGGGGACAGAAAGCAAATAATGGATCTCATAACATAAATTCTTGTCTGTCTGTCTACCCACCTACCTATATCTAATCTATTTATCTATTGAAGTGGACAGTTGAGTCTTCATTTTGTAGATGAAGTTAATTTTGCAATTTGGCCTAAGGTAACCCTCCTTATCCACATGTTTTACTTCTTTTGTTTCTGAAGTACTTCGAGAAAATGATCACTGCCTGAAGCAAAACTTCAACTTCTCCATAATTTATGACATTTCATATTCCATGAGCTCCACTTAAAAGAACTTCACTTTAAAAAGATCTCCCACATGCTGTGTATATTGTTTTTAGGAGTGTGTATAGTTGAAACAGTTTTCTTAAAAAGAGTTGAAGGACAGAAGAAAATTCAGCTTCCTGGAAATCTTGCTTGTCACATTTTTAATAGCAACCAATTTCTCCCTTCTTTCTGTTCTTGAAAAATGTCATGCTCCAAAACTGAATCTGATTAAACTTCCATGCAACCTTGTAGATCTAAAAATATTGATCTTAAATTATTCTATTTATATTGAATTTTAATTTATGTTTAAATCACAGCACATCAAATGTATCAGTATCTGTTTTTCTAGTTGACAAATTCAGGGATATCTAGTATGTAGTAAAGTATAACCTCCAGTAATTTTTGTTGTTGTTAGAACCAACAACATAATTTTTTAGAGCATCATCAGAAACTGGTTGAGTCAATATGAAATGTTTCAGGTAAATTCAACAAGAATTGAGGAATTAAGAAATGATCCTGTGCCATATGGAGTTGATAAAAAATGTGCATTCTTCTGTAGTTAGATTTGTTTTCTTATATCAACTAAGTTAAATTGCTATATTTATCAGTATACTTATCTACAAACACATACATAAATACTTGCATACTTCTCCATCCATCTGTGGCTTATCAGTAATTTTCAGAATAGTTACAGTTACAGAGTGAATTAAGAATATATTATCAGAATGTAACTAGTGAATAAGTTAACTCTACATGAATTTTTCAAAGAGTAATCAAATCACCCCCATTTCTACATTATAGCATCTATCAAATTTAAAGTCTATATTATTATATTTTTCATGACAGCAATGACATTTCCATTTCTTTAGTAGCAACAGTTCAAGTTTTACATTAATCCTTTTGTTTCAGGGTATTAGCACTTATAACCTAGCTAAATGAAGTATGGTATAAAACTCCCATAGGCATTTTGCAGAAAAGCTTTCATAAATCCACTAACCTTCTAGATAAGCAATAGAGTTTTTCAATCTCCATAAACTCTACACCCCAGGACTGGATTTAAAGCATTTTCAAGTTATCAATATTTTTTTTAAAAAAAAAAATCTATGCAAAATAACTCCTTTATATAGTAGTCATAACAGTTTCAGGGAAATATTTTCTTAAAATACTGACTATATGCAGTTATTTCTTGAGAATTGTCTGAATAATCTTAAGAGTAAAATTTGCTATAACATTCTTTCAAATATTGGCTTGATTGAGACACTGTTTTCCTATGCTATCTTTCTACCGCTTAACTGTGGACATCATTGAACCATACCCATTTATAAGGATAAACATTTTGGGGAAAGGTTGAACAGCTTAATTTTGAATTCATTTGTGCTGACTTTTTAGAGTTGTTCTTTCTTTTTCAGCTGTACTATAAATAAACCACTAAAAAAAAAGTTCTCATGTCAAAACATGTCTGGCTAGGAGTTACTAATTCATCTACTGGCCTTTATAAGTTGTTTTTGTTTTAAATATGAAGTATATATTTACCTGTCAATTGTATTTACACATATTCTGGCAATTATAGAGTGTGTGTATGTGTGTATGAGAGAGAGAACACATAGTGATATTAGGCAATTAGTCTGTTTTGTCCCTTTCCCTTTTGCATGTGTTCATCCATGTAAGATTATTTCTTTAAAAAAATGTTAACAATAAACCTGGCAGACTGGTTTATTTAATACATAAACCTGTATTAAATATGCAGTTTTGATATATTGCTAATCATATCCATGTTCATAATTTTTGTTATACCAATATGCATTATGTGCAATTCGGGTTTTTTTCAGAATAGCGCTGTCACTTTTTCTGGTTAAATATGCCCAGTCAGAATTAAGAATGATAAATGGTAGTACTTATTCTTACTAATTTATATATGCTGGTCTTTTTAATATAAAAAATTCTTTGACTGTTTATGAGGGATTGTTGACTATGGAGAAAACAATATAATGAAAATATAATATCATTTAATTTGAGCTAGGTTATATGTTACTGAAGGTGTGGTAACAAAAAAAAAACATGTATGAGGGCAGCCATGGTGGTATAAATGATTGTCTCCCTGGTATTTGCTTGTTCCTATGTCAAAGAAAAAGCAGTTGTGGTAAGGGGTATCTATATTGTGTTTTTTTGATGAATGGTGATGTTTTCCAATTGTCATGTTAGCCAGGAGCAGCACAGAATGGCATCCATCAGCCTTGTTGCAAGTTATTAACATGTTCAAACTTAGTCTGTCAGTCTTTTAGATAGAATTTAATTAGACTAATTTTTTTTTGGAAAACTAAAGTGACAACAAGACAGCTATATATCTATATTAAAATGGTATTTAGTTTTTTGAGATGAGCTGCGGCAGCTGGTTAATAAGATTTGTTTTTAAAAAAAAAACTAGGACCAGACAAGGAGTCAGTTTTTGGCAAGGGCCTACCCCTGAAGTTACTCCTGAAAACCAGGAAAACACACAAGGCAAAGTTAAAAAAGAAAAAGAAAACATACAAGGCAAAGTTAGTACCAAAGAACAGGAGGACTGAAATATATTCATTCATTTTAGATATATTTTTGGTTTTTTTAAAGCCCTGATTTTGTTGTTCAAATATTATATTATTGTCAGATAAATCAAGACTAAGATTATTGTTTGGAAGAGAAAGAGAGACAGAGAGAATGACAGAGACAGAGAAAGAGAGAATGTGTTTGTGTGTATGTTTAAATACAGACACATGTGTACATACATCACACATTGCTGCCTTTTGATCCATGAATGGCACATGTTTGCAAGTTCCACACATGGGATATCCCTGTTCCTCAAATGTAGCTATTTGCTCTTTAACCAGTTATCCAGCATTGGGACCACAATAATTTGAGAAGAGTACTTTGAAACCTAGTAAGCTATAATTACAGACCTGTAAGAAAATAGGTAATGTGGTGTTGTAACATGTGATTTATTCCCCTGATACATGTAAATCGTGTCCTGAATCAAGGTTTGCAAAAATTTAAAATCAGTCAAGTGAAGAGGACTAATCTAATGTTTCTCAACCTAAGCAACTTTAAAATGTGTGGTTTTCAACTCCCAGAAGTCTCCAGCCTAAGCTGAAAAACATCGGTCTAAAGCAGACATGTCAAACTCGCGATGTCACGTGATGTCGCGCAACGTATCGGTGCTGTTTTGCCATTGCTGGCAATGGGGTGGGCACGGCTTCCGCGTGATGCGTCCAGCCCATGGGCCGGCAGTTTGACACCCCTGGTCTAAAGTTAAACCACTGACTTCAGAGAACAATAACATTGTTCAGAAGAACTGCAGAAGGCTGGCCAGCCAGACTAAAAAAAGCTTACTCGGGCATAATCCCCTTGAGCTGAAGCCAGACTACTCTACCCTCCCAGCCCTGCCTTGAGCCCAGCCAATGTGAACCTCAAACTGACAGACTCCTCCACTGACTTGTACTTGCAGTGCAGCTCTAAGGAGGTTCCTGTTCCTGTTCCCTATAGAAGACAAGGCATTATTCTAGCAGAACATTGCTTCATTAGACATTGGAAGCACCATCTTATTTATACCCTTACTGAAATTTATTAATAGTGAATTAGCAACAGTTAAGAATGCTCAGTTAGGACCTGCCCTATCATTATGCAAAATTAAGCCATCATCAGTAATCTTTACAGAAGTTGGGTGGATGCAAGGTGGGGTCCTTTTTTACATATATCACAATGTTGCTTTAGTCATTTGGACAAAAGCCATGTGATTTAGCAGATGCCAGTAGCTATCATTTCTAAGTAGAAAATGTGAGGTATGTATTAGAAGCTTCTTTGATAGATTTGGTGGATCTGGTGGATCTTTGGTGGCTTCTAGGGGCAGAGAAATAAATAGCACAGAGTCTGCCTGAGGCCTTAAAGTACTGCCTCAAGTGACATAGGAGATATTTTCCATAAAATATCAATCCAATCAACATCTATATATTGAATGAGGAAATGCCATCCTTTTGCCATTTGCCCGAGGCAGCTAAATATCTTGGGCTTACTCTATGCTCAGTGGGCAATGCAGAATTAAAATAGGGCATGTGTCTCTTGCCTGATCTTCAGAGCTAACCATCCCAATTCTATACACAAGTATGGATAATGCATGCAGATTTAAGCACGGATCGTAAAATAGAATTCTGCACAGACTATGTAACTCAGGAATTAGTTTTTTATACCCCACAAAAGCATGGAGTAGCTTCTTTGGGCTTTTTTCCAATTCAGAAATATTGGAAAATTGGAATTTGCATGGGGAAAAAACATTCTAATAGCAGTTATAATTTCTTTGATTTTTGTTAGAACAGGGTGCAAATTACAGCACAGCTAGTCCATCGTGAAGGGTTGAAGTATGCCAAAGTGTACAGAAACAAGTAGGCGAGTTTCATATCCCATGGCCTTTTGACTAAACCAACTGCTTCTTCAGATCTTTTTCCCAGTGTTTACAAGCACTCAATAAACCCTTATGAGCCTTCTGCCTTCTCACAATGTATCTGTGTCAACCATCCAAGAAGTAACAAAGGGACACAAACTTATTATAAGGGCCCATGGGATGAGGGTTTCTGCTTACAAGAACCAAAACACACAGAATTGTATTATGTACAGTTTTTTTTACACACAAAGGGAAGCCTATTTGCAGGACAAACAGATTGATAAGGATGCAGCTAAAATGAATTAAAAACTAGTGCACTTGAAAAAAAGTAACTTCAGATAAAATAAAAGAGTTTATATATGCTGTGAGAGAAAAAAGAGAGAGAGGTGATGGGAAAGGAGAAGAATGTAAAGTTATATAGACAAGCTAGCTAAAAGATCATTGAGTAGGAATCAGAAATGAAGACATAGTCTTACCACTCAGGATCAGTATCTGAGCCGCAATGAACTGTGACTGTAAATGGAAAATAATTTGCATCTGTTTCTCCATTTCCACCAACAATCTTGCCAGAAATAACTACAGCATTTCACAGAACTCCTAGATTCTATACTCATCCAGATACCTTTGTCAACTTGTGCTTCATTCATTTTTCCTTCTTGGAATGGAGTATATTTTTACATTTCTTTTGTGTGTCAAACAAATGTTGACTATGCAAATATGCATGCCATCTCAGTAAATTTCTATCAACTGGAATATTTGAGTGATTTTTCCTAGAAACAGAAAGAAGACTAAGTCAAGCGTGAACCTGATTTTGCAGTTCCAGCTATTATCTCTGATCATACATGCTGAAAACTGGTGGCATAATTACCTGCCATTCTGAGATGGCAAAATACCCAGAAACTATGATATGAACCCTAAAATAAATTCAATTCACTTTCAAAAACAAGATCTCTTGAATTTCCCTTAAACCCGTAAAACCTTGTGGCTATCCAATTTACATTTTATTCCCACAACTTACCAAAACAATGGTAAGTGTGACTTTCAACCATAAAAATATTGCTTTCTGGAAAAGTTGATAGATTTTAATAAAATAAATTAAGACAGTTTTTAATATTTTTATAATTTGTCATACTTATAGTAGAATCCAAGAAGTTTATGAAACATGAGCATTTCTTTAGTAATGCCCCAATGAAATTTAGGACATTTTTTTTTATCCCTGCTTGATAAATTTATCCTGGAATTGTTTTATTTAATAGAAATCAGCCACAGAAATATATTAAGGGAATGATCAAAAGAATCAATATGACAGACAAAACTACACAATTCAACCCCCCCTCATCCTTTTTTTAAAAAACTTTCATTGACCCAAGCTAAATATATATATATATTTAATCATGCATCTTTTTTTCACCCTTTTTTCCAATACACCAATCAGCAACACAAGGGTAACTTAAAATATGGTAAATTTAACAATATACTGAAACCAGTATACTGACCAGTATACATTCTAAATATTTGATTTTTTTCTCATTGCTGTAATATTTTAAATTTTGTCCAGTATTCTTCTTGACAGGAATAGCCTTTCTATAATTCATTAACCATATATTGAGGAAAAAGTTTCTCTACTTTCAGAAATAATTTTAAAACAAAATAATAACATGTATAAAACTTTGAAAATTGCTTTTCATTATAAGGAGAAAAGTCTGTCTTTGAAACTGTAAAATAAAATTAAATACTGCTATACACACACATGAGCACCATCCATCAGGAAATGTTCTTTGGGAAGCATGAAATCTAAATAACTAGCCAGCTCATATGATCAGAATAATGAGCCATATTTCATCTGGCTAAAAGTTAAAATTACCACTTCATTGCATCAACATTAATTTATTTTAAGACCCAATCCAAATACATAATTAATTTTACTCATATCCTCTTAAGCAAAAATAAACATAGATCTGCATAAAATTTAATATACTAGTACTTATGTACAGATCAAAATCATGAAAGACTATTAGTTGCAAATACATTCTTAACAAATAACAATGTATTCTGTAGTATAAGTTGTCAAGAATCAGAATCTGTGTGGAACTGTTCTGAGTTATGCAAAGAAAAATTATTTAGTTTTAATAGCGCACCTTTCTTTGGGGGGGAGTAGTTTTAAAAACAAAAATGTTCAGAACTATAATTTAAGAAAAACATAACCTCTCTCATAGTCCTTTCATATCCTTTGATCCTCTGGATCCATTGCAAGAAGGTACAAAGCAGTTTTACTTGGTTAACCAAGAAATCTCACCAAAGAATGTCCATAGATAATGTTTTAGCATAAGCGAGATGATTACTAGAACTTTGTTTCTAGTAATTGATTATCCAGAGGTTAAAAAGATAGGAAAGTTCAGTGTTTACTTCTCATTTAAAGCTATTAAGCTTCAAACTTGGAGGACAAAACATTTCAAAGGAAGGATGTCTTGAATAAGAACTATCTTTTAATGGCCCTCTAAAGAGTGCCTGGAGGAACATTGTCCATGGGGTCGGGATGGGTTGGACACGACTTCGCAACTAACAACAACAACAAAGAGTGCCTCAGGGCTAATAAATGTTTATTCAAGTTTCAGTGACATTTCAGCAAAACACTAATTTGGATGAGGTTTTTGAGCCCCTGCTTAAGCAGGAGACCCTATACCATTTCAGACAAATGCCTGTCCAATCTGTTCTTAAAAGAGATTTGGGTGATGGAGCACCCACAACTTCTGAAGGCAAGCCATTCCACTGGTTAATTGTTCTCATTGTCAGGAATTTTCTCCTTAGTTCTAGGTTGCTTCTCTCCTTGATTAGTCTGTATCCATTGTTTCTTGTCTTGCCTTCTGGTGCTTTGGAAAATAAGTCGGCCCCTTCTTCTTTATGGAAGCCCCTCAAATATTGGAACACAGCTATCAAGTAACCGATAGTCCTTCTTTTCACTAAACTAGATATACCCAAATCCTGCAATCATTCTTCATAAGTTTTAGTCTCCAGTCCCCCTAATCTTCTTTGTTGCTCTTCTCTGAACTCTTACCAGAGTCTCAACATCTTTTGTATATTGTGATGACCAAAACTGGATGCAGTACTCCAAGTGTAATCTTAAGCAAGACATTATAAAGCAGTATTAACACTTCAAGCAGTCTCGATTCTATCTCTCTGTTAATGTAGCCTAGGATTGCATTGGTGGCTGCAACATATTGGTGGCTCATATTTAAGTGATTACCCATTAGAACTCCAAGATTCCGCTTACAATTCCTCTTACAATTACAAGTACTACTACTACAATTACAAGTTTCATTTAATCTATTTGATTTTCCTTGCCTAAATATAAAACTTTACTTTTCACTCCATTGAATTTCATTTTGTTAAACAGACCCAGTGTTCAAGTCTGGGGTACAGAACCTTGGGGTACCCTACTGCTTACTTCCCTTCTTGTAGATAGATAGTTCCAGTAAGACTACATGTTGAGTGTGGTTTGTCAGCCAGTTACAAATCCACCTGGTGGTAATGCTGTCTATTCCACATTTTTAGGGAAATCCAAGTATACTGATGTCCACAGCACTTTGCTGATGCACTAATTTAGTCACAGATTTGTTTGACATGCTCTGTTTTTGACAAACCCATGTTGACTTCTGGTTATAACTTTGCTTGCTTCTAGGTGTTTGCAGTTCTGTTGCTTGAATATCTTTTCCAGGATCTTCCCAGATATTGATGTCAGGCTGATTGGTCTCTAGTTTCCTGGATCTGTTATTTTCCCCTGGTGCTCCATGATTTTTGAAGATACAGTTCAATGATTCCAAGATCATGTCTTCCACCTCCTTCAGAACTCTGGAATATAATCCTTCAGGTCCTGGTGATTTGAGTTGAACTCGAATTTAAGGTGAACCAGGGCACCTTGAATTCAGAGGCAGACTGAGTTTTCTCCTGAATGGCTGCTCACTTTAGATTCATGATTCATCTCAAATGTTTGCACAACTTTAATAAATACACATATGGACCTATTATTGAGATCCAAGGATTAATCAGGAAAAGCAGCTTTTCAGAAGAAAGAACACAGAATATTTGATTTGTTTTGTATTAATATACAGTTTCCTTAATACAAAATTCATCTGAAAAGCAACAGCTTTAATGCTGCATACATTTTTAAATGGCCATTCTCCTTGTGATATATGAAAGCAATAATAAAGAAATGGCTTCTATTTGTAAATAGATTACAGAAATAAGCAATTATTTTAAAGGTATGTGCATTCACAAATCAAACATTTCTATGGTTTTTATAGCGAGGTGATATCCATATTGGTATGCAAGGGTGAATTACCCTAAAATCTAAGGAAAGTAGCATTTTGCTAGTGTGACCTAACATTTCAAGCCACTGCAATAGTAACTGCCACATTTGTCTTGCTAATGGAAACAGGAATGTGATCCTCCATTACTGCATGTTAACAAATGTACTGGTACATTCCTAAGAGGTCCTTTCTTTTAATAAAATATTAGATCATGCTACAGTGCTCATATATTTTGTGAAGGACATTCTAGCAAGCAGAATCAAAATCATGGGGGAATAAGTACAGTACCATCCTTATTGCATATAATATTCTTCAGGGATTCTTTGCTGAGCACTTACGCTGGTTTCATTAAATTACTTTTACTTCAGTTGGCTTTAGAGAAATTACTGCACTGTAAGTGATCCCTGAATAATTTCCTTTAGGTCTGGATACACACATTAGCACAACTACCACCAGAAAGATGCTCTTAAAAGAATGAAGCTCTTTTTCTCCCACTCTTACAGTTTTGTTAGTTATTTGCTACCGATTTCTTCTGTGATTGATTATACTTTCGGATGACAGAAGTGAAAAACAGAACAATTTTCAGAGAAATGGGCAAAAACATCATTTAGAAGAGTGTTTTTCTTTCAAAAAAAGAAGAAAGAAAGAAAGAAAGAAAGAAAGAAAGAAAGAAAGAAAGAAAGAAAGAAAGAAAGAAAGAAAGGAAGAAAGAAAGAAAGGAAGGAAGGAAGGAAGGAAGGAAGGAAGAAAGGAAGGAAGGAAGGAAGGAAGGAAGGAAGAAAGAAAGAAAGAAAGAAAGAAAGAAAGAAAGAAAGAAAGAAAGAAAGAAAGAAAGAAAGAAAGAAAGAAAGAAAGAAAGAAAGAAAGAAAGAAAGAAAGCCAGACAACTTGGTGAGATTCTTTAGGAGATATTTCCAAAACGATAATTAGATAAAATACAATTCTGAAACCATATTATATATGTTTTTATTTATAGAACAGTAATACATTGTTAATAGTTTGTACTTTTTGCATTAAATTTTGGTTAATGTTATTGCTGTACAGGGCTCCTTTTGGAAGTTATTTTCTTTTGGGATAAGAAACTACCAAACACTCCTGTATGGCATTTAATGGCATTCAGGAAAACTAAGATGTTGTAAATTAGCTCCCTCGAGGGAGTTTAGAACATCCTCTTCTACTAATATGATATTTAGATATTGGGCAAGAGGGACATATTGTTCTAATTGCTTCTGTGTTTCTTCTTTCATTGCCTTCTTTCTTTTCTTTGTCTGTAGATGTTGTCACATTTCTCCATTTTCTTCACTAACCTTTGTTGGTCTCATTGCAATACTCTGTCTAATTGCTGGTAAACTTTTCAGTCACTGAGTCCAAATAATCTCTTCCAGAGAACTTTAAGTAAATACTAAACATTTTGTTTCATTGAGCCTGCTGACTTGCAACCGTTTGTAGCCTATGGGAATTCAGAATAATTAGATTAGGCCTGGAGTTTGAAGAAGCTAAGACAAGGAAGAAGGTAGGTTCAAATCTGATTTTGTTTTACCCAAAAGAAATTAAATGATTATCTGAATTACTCTATTTTAGAAGTGAAATTAGGACAAATCTGATATCCCCAAAATAAAATCCACTGTAACCATATAGGGCAATTCAGTTATTCTAAACCAGGGTGTCAAACTGTTGGCCCGCAGGCCGGATGCATCATAGCAAAACCGTGCACATCCCATTGCCGGCAATGGCAAAAAAGTCGCGATATGTCATGACACGTCACGTGATGTTGCGAGTTTGACACCCCTGTTCTAAACTGTGAATCTTAAGCATAGTATTTTTTTGGTAAAAATGGATCACCCTTGGCTTCAGGCTAGTAAGATTTTTTGTAACAGATCTCTTTCATGCAGTGACTCCTGAAAAGTGGCAGATGGATTTATTTACATTTTAAGAAAAAACATGAAGACAGTCTTGTAAACCAGAAAATGGGCTTACCACAATTTTGAAAGGAGGAAACAATTCTTTCCCAAAATTTTGGAGAAAGAAAATCCTGGTCATACACATGATGTTTCCAATTCCTCTTTGCACCTCAACCTACTATTGTCCTCACCCTCTATAGAAGCAAGTATTCCATGCCACTATCACCAAAATTATTACCTTTTAGGGACTATATCCAAAATTGAAAGGAGATGGTGTTTGATTATTCAGCATATATTTTGTGAATTGTGTAGTTGTATTTTGCTCAGTGTTACATACTCAAAGTCAAATAATGTTTGTGCTCAACTGCAGTTACAAGGCTATATATTTACTGTGGTACATTCTAGCAGTATTTACTTCTGAGTCAAAATGGATAGGCCTTTGCTGTGCATTTGACAGTTTGGATACATGAAACATGTCTTTTCAACATGTTCTGCAATTAGGAAAATGTTATATCCTATTTCTATGCATAGATTGATTCCACAGCCTTCCACCTAGATTGTGTTTTCCCTCCGCTTTCTTATTGATTTTCCATTTCAGTGCAATAGGTTCATTAAGGGCTGAATAAAACACATACAGAAGATGCGTGAGAGAAAGATGCGTAGAGAATACAATGGGTTTATTTGGAGTCTATAAACCAAACATAGAATTTTATTACAAATTCAGTTTGAATGGTTGTACCATTTAAATATGAAATAAAAGAAAGCATACACCAATTTAGGTGGCAGAAAAGTCAAATATCAGTGGCATGAATTTAGAAAAACAACAACTACTGTATCTCTTACTTTATCTATGGAAATTAGTAAATATATTTCTGAAAATTCTTCTGAATGCAGTATGGCACATGAAATTATTATTTCTGTTCATGACATAATTTACTACTGTGGTAAAACAGCATTTTTCAGTATTAAATTAGGGTAGAACTGACATTCCCGTCATTTTCATCTGCTTGTTATAAGATAAGAGACAGACAGATAGATAGACATACATGTTTTTGTACAGTATTTCAATGTATGTTAAAGTTCTGCATTCTTTGAAACATATTTGAAAAAAGCGTTTTGCAGAATAATGTATTTCTCTTATTCATTAAAGCATAAAATGCAGCTGCTTTAATAAGTTGACTTATTAAAATAACTCCTAGAGTGGCATCTTTTTTTATTAATATCCACAAAACTAAAACAAAGATGAGGGCAAACAACATAGTATACTTTCAAATAAGATATCCATTTTATCAAATCTGTAAATGTATTTCTTTGTTCACAACCCCGTCCTTCCTTGTCCATAATTACCAAAATTTGGTAGCATAATTTTATGTCATTTTGAAATATGGATGTCCTAGACCAAACCAAGTCCAAAAATGCTAGATAGTTCCTGGAAGCCTGGCACTCTGACAAATCAGCCATCAACAGGCACATAAACATTCAAAAGAGACAATCAACAAGCCAAAAAGGGAACAAGAAGATCAAAACAACCAAGCTCATAGAACACCAAGAATCCCAAACCCTCAGCTACAAATATTCTCTTCCATTGAACTTTTTAAACCTGTTACAAATCTCTGAACTGGACTCCAACAAAAATAAAATTCTGAACCAATCTATGTATATGACATAATCATGGTTATATCTACTTGATATCATCTGTAGTTCATTATAACTTTACTTCCCTTCTCCAATTTTTAAGTGCAGAACTTGGTTACAAAAATTTAAAACATTCATCAGGGGCATGTTCTAGGTCAGGGGTAGGCAACCTCGGCTCTTTTATGATTCATGGACTTCAACTCCCAGAATTCCTGAGTCAGCTGACTCAGGAATTCTGGTAGTTGAAGTCCATGAGTCATAAAAGAGCCGAGGTTGCCTACCCCTGTTCTAGGTAAAGCCAGGGCTTTTTTTGTTATAGAACGCCCAGAACGGAGTTCTGGCACCTTTTTTGGATGGAACCTTGTAGGGTAGGCAAGGTGGGTTGTATGACGTGTGTGAGTTCCGGCACCTTTTTTTTTTTTTTTTTTTACAAAAAAAGCACTGGGTAAAGCTACATAACTTCCTATTCAGGTGTCATAAATAAGTGTAGAACTGGAATAATGAGAGCTGTATTGTGATATCTGTCCATCCTCCATCACGTTCACCATAATTGTCTGCAGCAGGGAAACACATGACAGCTTCCATATGAAGTGGAACTCTGCAGGATTATAATTGATCATATTACAGAATTTGTCTAAAGCAGTTTTTCTAATCTGGTGTATCCTGGTGTCTGGACCTCAGGCTGGGAATTTTTAGTTAAGATATACAGAGAGCACTGTAGCATCAAGTTTGGGGATCTGTGTATGAACAATTGATACAGATTGTTTGGTAATGTCCTAAGCAATTAGATACATCTTTTCCATACTGACAAAGGGTAATAATCTAGTTTTATCTAGTTTAAATGGAGAAACTTTAAACAGTTTCATCTGTGTACATATGCCCGCTCAATATTTTTCATATTATTTTGAGAGAGAGAAACATATAAAGAAATACTTTTGTTAAATTTCACCAAAGAAAATAACATCAACAATTTCTAGGAGGCAAAGCTCACAATTTTTCACTTTATGATTTTATTTTCTTTTGATTTTGAATTGCTATTGCAAGTGAGAATGGTAACAAATTGCTGGTATATTGGCTACCCTTTTCCATCTTTCTCAGTGTCCTAATATCAAATTGAAACTATCACTCTTGAAAATAAAGGCTACCACTAAAAATGGTGGTGAACAGTTGGAGAAATCATGCAACATATGCTTATTATTTTTCCTAAGGCTGAAGGGACACAATAACCAGAATCTTTTTTTTAATGTTCTGAATAAATTGGTTTCATTTTCACTGTTGACTGGTCATATGTGTATAAATATGTCCAGTTCAACTCAATTAATTTTTCGCTTAAAGAGAATAATTGTTACAGATCTATAACATTCTCTGACATCATAGTTGCTGCACATTTTCAGACAAAGCTAAATTTTACCGATAATATATACAATCTTTATAGCTATGCATGATGTTATATGTCCTAATTTATTTGTTTTATAAAAAGTTTATCTTTCTCATTTTCAGTTGCAGTACGGCTACATTGAAGATATCACAATTTCAGATACTAAGTGTAAGTATTTGAGAGCTGACATAGTATACATTATTCCAACATTGCTGGTGCCAACAGTTTGATAGCATAAAACTATCTATGGCAGTTCAGTTGTGCCTCTGTGTGTGTGTGTGTGTGTGTGTGTGTGTATACAAACTATGTAATCAGTAGAGAATATGTAGTTACATTTCTGTAATTACCATTTGGAATTTGGCCAAGACTTCATATTTTGTGTCTCTACTCCAGAGAAAATTGCAATTTACTTTTCTGCAAATTAATGTAATGCTTAATGAACCATTAGTCTTTGGAAACACGTCTGATTTTTACTTCACTAAAGTTAGTACTAGGTAGAAATTTATTAAGTCAAATTATAGCAATGTGATTTTAAAAATGTTCTAATAATCTCATCACTGGGTGTACTATTACACTCTTTGCAGAAAAGAAACAGATTCTGAGCAGTCCTCTGCTACTGATTTCTTAATTTGCTCTTGGACAAATAATTACAATGCTCTTCTCAACTACTGGATATTCTACAAGCACCAGTAAATATTTTAAGGCAGAATATTTACTGTGCAGTCAACATATTATGTAGTGAACTGTTTAGCACAAGGGAGAATCTCAGGTTAGAATTTATCTTCCGAGTCCAACAGGACTTAGTTTTGGGGCAGGGACTGCTCCAATTTCTTATTTATTCTGGAGCATTACTCAGGAAGACTTACCACTTTCCCATGATCCCATGATCAACTATGAGGAAAATGTATGAACACCATCATAACAGTTTTATTACCTACAAAATATTCTGCAATTTGGATAGCTGGCAAAAATGTTGAACTGAAGACAATGCCACTAAAAGTACCACCTGATTACTATGGCAGAATGAAGAGCCACTAGGCTGCCTCTTTAATTCCTCTCTGGACAAAGAGAGGACTTGAGATTGCCCTCGGGTGTTCCATATAGTTGTTTCTCATGAGGAGAACTCAATACAGCAGTCTCTGGCAAGGGAAAGCAATCTTTTCATTCCACCTGGGTTGGCACCTTTTCAAAGGACACTAGGTTCACAACAAAAAGAACAAGTGTCCTTTAAAAATGTTAATCAACCATGCAAGCCTAACATGTAGTTGGCAGTTTATTGAATGGTGAACACAAGTGGCATTTGGTCCAGGTTCTTTTTAAAAAAAATCCTCATTTTTGATAGGAATCATATTGCTGGCCCGTTTTAAGCAAGCTTCTAACAAAATTGCAGATAATTTTAAATTGGAGTTTAAAATGGATGGAGTTTCCATTCCATCTTGGGTAAACCAAAATACTTCCCAATTTGCCCTAACTGTATCAGATTTGGAGCTGTCTTAAGTTGGAGCACAATCCCACAATCCTGCAATCAGTGCAGTTTGGTTCTATTTGTTTTAATAAGGAAAGAATTAACTTTCTTGTACATAGTAACTTTTAATCAAAATGTCCCTGTGGCCAGCTAGGGAGCTAAAAAGCCCACTAGCAAAAGAAAGAGAGAAAAATATTTTAAATTGAATCTGTTTTATTTAGCATTTTAAAAAGAGTATGGAGAATCAGTAGACTCAAAGTAAGGAGCTCAGGATTATTATATGTTGATGAAAAGAAAGAAATATTTTAAAACACTTTAAAGATTCAAAACTGACTGAATAAATGATGACAGCCATGTTAGCCACTTGTGAACCACTCTTTACAATGAACAGGTTTTGTTTTGTAACTGAATAACAAGTGTACAAATCGGTTTTAAACCATACCAAAGAGAAGGGAACGAGCAGCTTAAACTTTCTCTCTCTCTCTTTCTGTCACACATACACAAACATTCAAACAGATATCCCTACAAAACAATTTTTCAACAACAGCTGCAGAAATGAGAAGAGATTCAATTCCTTAGAAAGACCAGGAAAAGTTTAAGTGATTTTCAGAACTAGCATTGAATCAGAAACATATTAGGAAATGATCACTTGCCACAGATTCCACATACACCTTTTGGATTTCCTACTATGATCACAACTTCCTCAAGTGTGAATTTTCAAGCATTCAACTGCTTGTGAACATTATTTGACTAGGATTTTCTATCAAATAATTTGTACCATTTAAGTATAAGATAAAACCTCCCCTGTATGAGCTCTTTCTCCTCACTTTGTATAACTTTGTTGAGGTTTGATGGGAAAGAAAAAACTTGCCTTTTCCTTCAATGTGTTTTGAATCTGGATTGGGATCCCATGGCTTCACTTTCCTTTTATTTTAAAAAAATATTTGTATATGTACAGAGCAACACACAAACTCTGTACTAATATATACAGGCTCAGTGTCAGCCTGTCTGACTTGAATCAGAGAAACAATGGTACAATATTGATCTTGATTCTATAAGATTCAATTGTCAATCTTTTTGCCCATTGGAAATATGAAAATATCTAATGGGTGCCATTTATTTTGGGGGAGCTTGCACTGCCATGATGTTCTGAGGAGAATCAACTGATCTCAGAAGTCAATAGAGAAACATTATATCTTCTAAAAAGTTTATTTCCACGCTACCTTTTCAGCTCATTGATTTGTTCTTTGGGAAGCAAGCAGATTGTCTTGCCAGATACTTGGCATACCTTGACTACTTTATCTGTCTCTTGTTTCTGCTTATCTGATTCTGTATTCACACTCCAGGTTATCCATGACCATATTTTGTAATCTATCTGCAGATAACCACAGTACCATACCCAGAAATCGGTACAGCCAGTTGGTAGCCAAGTTCCAAAACAAAGGGATGTTAGGTTGGTAGGTTCTTAGTTATTAATACACACATGGAAGCAGCATTTGTAATGTTCAGTCTAGCACTGAATGACTTTGTGACTGAAGGAACGTCAATGAGGTTCTCCCAAGTCAAAAGCAGACATAAATTTGGTGATTTTGTTCAAGCTTAAGTCCAGACTTAAATCCAGATAATTACTAAATAGGAGGAAAGTGATTATGACAATTTTAATTTTGTGCTACTAATAGTTACCCAGATTTTTGCATCCCTGATCTAAGTAGTCACTGCAGAATATATTAGAAATATTATTATTCTACAAGTCTCCCATATTTATATAGCTTTATTTCTAGTCTATAAAGGAGATGACAAGAATTGGAAAGGTTTCTTCTTTTCTTTTCATTTTAATGCTACAGTTGTCCTGTTGCAAACTGAGAGATAAATAAAGAAAAAGGAGCAAGTTTGGAGATCCTGAAAGTAACAGAGTTTTTCGTTTGCAGGCAGAGACAAATATATTTTTCTAAAGTCTCCATTTAGTTTGGGGAAAATATTTTTTTCCTATTTTTTAATTAAGAAAATTCTGATTACCTCCAAGTTAAATGAAGGAGGTTTCCAATTGTGTAGCCCATAATGTAGGTCCTGATATTTTAGTGAAGCTCTTGGGGCTTCGTGGTTGGATTTCATGACTTAAGTGCCATGTACTTTTGATATCTTGGCTTCAGCTTTTAAATACTAATTGATATTTAGACTTACGTTTCATTGATTTGAAAATCACTGTCTGCTGGCAAATGTTCTTGTAGAAGATGGCCATCTGTTACAGAACATAAGCTCAACATCTGCACTTATATTTAACAAGGAAGTAGATTTTCGTTTGCCTGTCCTTTTCATCATCTGTTTAATTTTTCCATTCTGCTAACCCAAAATAAAGTATTCCATCTTGTATATTTGTAAAGCCATTCAAAATATATTGAAATAGCTGCCTGAGGAATCCAATATCCATGTAATTCCTCCCTATACTATTAAGCTGAAAAAGTTTGCACTGTATTATATGATTGATGAGAAATAGATATTGATAGTGCATCTAGAACAACATGTAGCTTTTCTCATTTATTTCCCTATTCTAGGATTATTCTGAAAGCTCCAACTTTATTATGTATTATTCATTTAAATAGTTTGATGATATTCAGCTTAACTCCAGGCAATAAGCCTTATTTTCTACTGGTTTTTCAACTTTAGAAACTTTCAGCAGAGATCAGCTGAAAAAGAAGTTCTTATAATCCCATTAACGTCTACAACGCTTAGCCTGGAATTTTAGGGTGAACAACAGGTTGCCTGAGAACAGACCTTCAATCTGTCATTTTGACTATGAAGAAGCCCTCAATCACAATCCTAAACAGTTATCAAAGGTGTTGCTAAATGAAATAAAAAATTAGCAAGACTTGGGCTGGATGAAATCTTAGAAAACATCTATTCCTTTCAAAGTTAATGGTATCAATAATATGAGAAGAAGATCAGGGCAATAATCACTAAGAGGTACAACATGTAATATTTTTTTTTAAATTATCTATACCATTTTCTGTCTCTTGCTCATCCCTTCATTTTCCAGTATGCTTAACCAAATTTAACAAAACCTGGCTCTCAACTTTATATCAGGTAAATTCCATAGCTATTTATTAATTTATATTTATATCAATGATCATAAACAAGATTTCCATGTGTATTAGGTTGGTGAGGATGGAGAACTTTTCATCCACCAAGTTTCTGGAAAAATATATTTAGGTCCCAGGGAGACAAACAAAAATGGATGTGTTTATAAGTCTCATTATGATACCACTAGCTGAAATAAAATGATTTTACTGCTCTTTTTCTTTATTACAACTTTTGTTTCTTATTTCCAAATGGGCATGGCTTTTAATCTATTTTATTATACAAGTATCTTTTATAATACCTTGAAAACATGTTATGCTTTGAGAAATGATTTATAAATATCTTAATATAAATAAATAAACTGTAAAGAAATAAAGAAGCAGAGCACTCATTTTGGAATGAATCCTTCTGTTCCGACAGAAACAGTCACATGGAATGAATAAATTATTATCTCAATAGACAAAGTCTAAAACTTTCAATAGAAACAAATTCACATTAAGAAAAAGAGGCAGACATACAAAATCATACAGAGATGGCTTTTGGCCAAGAAATTTTAGACTTAACTAACAGACTAAGTATATGATTGACTTTTACCCGGTTAGCTAGAGAATGTTTATTTAACTTTAGCTTACAATCTTAATATGAACCCCTATCATTGCTGTTTCAGCCTAAATATCATAATTAAGGTGTATGAATAATCACTTTTCGGATTGTGCCATAAAATTAACTGCCTTTTATTCAAAGCTTTTAGAAATACAATGAATGGTAATATTCTCTCTCTCTCTCTCTCTCTTTCTCATTGCCAAGATCCAAAACTAGAAAGACAGCTGGGGCAGGAGAAATGATTTGTTATTATGCAACATTTTCTGCAGCAAATCTGAAAAGAGTCAATGTCTCTCCTTCTTACTTTGTTCCAATAAAATAACAATTATTTGATCTTTTAACTTTTTGTAACTTGCCTTTTGAAGTTCAGGAAAAATGACCTAGATTCCGCAAAAATGTCAAGAAAATAGCCAACTGACTTTTACACTAACAACACAAAATACACTATTAAAAAACATACGCCCATATACTGGGACTGATAATATTATCCAATATATATTAAGAGAAACACAGAAATGTAGAAATTATTATTCCAAGTAACAGTGCAAGGAATTAATCCATCTCTCTTATTTTCAGGATAGAATGTGAATTCTTAGTGTACATCTAATCCTACTAGCCATCAGCAATTATTCCATTGTAACCCATTTCCTGGATTTGAATAAACAATGTCCATTGTTATCATTTAGTACTTGCTTTGCTGTGTACTGAGTCTACATGTATTCATGGTTTCCTCTGTGTCATACCATGCATCCATATAAAAATAGCATAGCCCAATCCATTCAATGATGATGGTGGTGGTGATTGGAACATTGTATTTTGTGCTCTTCATAGAGCATGGATAGCAATCCATACACTGCTACACTCTTAAGTGTTGTTATATATTAAAAGAGCAGCCAGATAGTCTTTCCATTTGGCACATCCTTCAGTTTTCTCTGTTAATTCTTCTGCTGTACCGTCCTCTATCACAGAAATGACCTTGATTGATTCCTCCCATACGTTTCTCTACTTCAGCATAAAAATGCCTAACTTTCTTTTCCATGTGCTGTTGACTTAAATTCTATTTCATTTTTGACAAGCACTATTTTTTATTAACTTGGTATTATTCTACTTGGCTTACCCTTTGCTCCATTTTAGTCTTAATATCACATTCTGCCTTGCATCTGAGCAAGCAAGAGCATCCGTAGATTGAAATAATCTTCATTCAAGTGCAGCAATGTGAAATGGGTTAAGACTGGAAATCACTAGTCTAACTGCAGAGATGTACTTCACTTATTATAGAAGGAAGAAATGAATTATATACAGTAATTCCATGCAGGTATTCTGGAGTCCAGAAAAACAGAACTTTTTTCTTATTTCAGGGCAAAAATGCAAAACAGAGCATACTACAAATCAAGTAATAAGAGTATAGAGTATTTTTGGAGTGCTTTTACATTTTGTAATAATTGTGCAATACATGTGTTTGTGTGTCTGTGTTTTAAAGGGAGACCTAGGCTCTTCTTGTGAAGGCTTAGCCAATAGTTTTGCTTAATTTTGAGGGGAATACCAATAATTCAGTATGTAGAAACAAACCTATATAATGAGTAATGGGAGGATTCTTGCATGGAAAGGAATATGCTAGATATTTAATCTGGATTTAGAAAAGGCTGAGAAACAAGAGGCTTATTCCTAAGCCAAATATTTTTTTTATTTTTATTTTTTAAAATATATTTTATTATTTTTTACAATAACATTCTTTAGTGCTTAGTAAACTGCATGTTGTCTGGGTTCATATGTTTAAAAAACAATCAATAATAATTAATTTCTATAGTTCCATAATCAATATATTAATTAATGATATATTTCCTTGATCTTCTCTTCATCCAATAATATTCTCCTTTTGTCAAGATTAAGGAAATATTATTCTTAAGATTCAATACATATAAAGTTAAATATAAACCTTTTCCTTGTGTTTATACAAATAACAGTAACATCAGCATATAGCATCTTTTCTTATCAATTTATATTTCAATTGTGCTTATAAAAGTCATCTTGTTACGTCACTATATGTCCTGTTTTCAAGATTTTTATTTAAGCTAAATTTCTCCTCTGTATTCAAAACATTCTTATCAGTCATAATTTTCTCAAAGTTAATAACCTTTAAATATCCAACCTTTTCATTCATGTGCACCATCCCAATATTTTTACATTTCATATATTATAGAAATTGCTATACTACTCTATAGCAATTAGGGGTATAGTCCCCTCCCTTCTCATTTTCGGAGGATTTCTTGCTTTGGAGATCTTTTCCAGGGAATTATTTGCAAAATAGAAGACAGTGGATCGATATTCTCACCCAGTTCCAAGCACACTGTTCACCGTTGTTCTGGTTTGTGCTTTTGGACTTTGGCTGCTGGTAGTTTGGGCTTGACACTGATGTGCAGCTAGCCTTTCTCCTGTCAGGTTGGAGGGCTTCCCCTGGATCAAACGGATCAATCACCATCATTCCACGATAATCGGGGTGCCCCTCCTTCTTTGTCGCCTCTCTGGGGTGACTTTTGACCCATTTAGGGTCCCCTGGCAGAGTACGGAGCTCCACAATCTCTCAGCCGTGTCACTATGAGGCAGAACCGTAAGTCCAGCGCCAAAGAATTTTTTAAAAGTCAATAAGTGCACCATTGATTTTAAGAAGGCTTACAATTATGTCAACCATGTCAAACTATGAGTGTTCTTTGGAAAAATGGGAAACCTAGAACACCTCATTCTCATGTGATACCAATACGTAAGTTAGGAAGCCACAGTCCAGATGGAATATGGTAAACAGACAAGGCTGCATATTCTCCCCCATTCATGCAACCTATATGCCAAATATATATTAAGGGGAACTGAATTGGAAGATGAGTATAATTTTAAATCTGGAGGAAGAAACATCAATTACTTATACTATTGCTGTTGACACTGCTAAAATAGCTGAAAATGCAAATGATCTGTAGATTCTAGTCATGAAAGTCAAGGAACTCATGAAAAGATAATTATGTGGTGGATAGTTTCTGTCTTTTTAGGATTGACAATCAATAGCAAAGGAACCAGCAATCATGAAATATGCCATAGACATTAACAACAACAACAACAACAACAACAACAACAACAATAATAATAATAATAATAATAATAATAATAATAATAATAATAATAATAATAATAATAATAATAATAATAATAATAATAATATATATAATAATAATAATATAATAATATAATTAAAAAAAAAGTTGGAAGGGACTTGGAGGTCATCAAGTCCAACCCCCTGCTCAGGCAGGTAACCCTATACCATTTCGTACAAATGGCTGTCCAGTTTCTCTTAAAACTTCCCAGTGTTGGAGCATTCACCGCTTCTGGAGGCAGGTTGTTCCACTGGTTAATGGTTCTAACTGTCAGGAAGTTTTCTCCTTATTCTAGTTGTTTTCTCCTTGATTATTTTCCATCTGTTGCTTCTTGTCCTGCTTCAGGCGCTTTGGAAATAGCTTGAATCCCTCTTCTCTGTGGCAGCCCCTGAGATATTGGAAAACTCTATCATTCCCCCTCCGTCCTTCTCTTCATTAAACTAGACATACCCAATTCCATCACCTTTCCTTATATGTTTTAACCTCCAGTCCCCCTAATCATCTTTGTTGCTCTTCTCTGTACTCTTTCTAGAGTCTCAACGTCTTTTTTACATCGTGGTGACCAAAACTAGATACAGTATTCCAAGTGTGGCCTTACCAAGGCATTGTTAGAGTGTATTAATACTTCGCGTGATCTTGATTTCTATCCCTCTGTTTAATGCAGCTAACACTGTGTTGTTCTTTGGCAGCTGCAGCACACTGCTGGCTCTATTTAAATGATTGTCCACTAGACTCCAAGATCCCTCTCACAGTTACTAACTATTGAGCAAGGTACCCCCTATACTTTTATACCTATACATTTGGTTTTTCTTGCCTAAATGTAGAACCTACTTTTTTCACCATTGAATTCATTTTGTTAGATAGCGCCCAGTGTTCAAGTCTGTCCAGATCCTCCTGTATCTTAAGCCTGTCTTCTGGAGTGTTGGCTATTCCAGCCAGCTTGGTGTTGTCTGCAAATTTGATGAGTTCCCCATCTATCCCCTCGTCCAAATCATTGATGAAGATGTTGAAGAGCTCTGGGCCCAGAACAGAGCCGTGGGGCACCCCACTACATACTTCCCTCCATGTAGATGTGGTTCCATTGAGAACCACATGCTGAGTATGGCCGGTCAGCCAGCTACGGATCCATCTGGTGGTGATGCTGTCTAACCCGCATTTTTCTATCTTATCAAGTAGTAGGTTGTGATCTACTTTGTCAAATGCCTTACTGAAGTCCAAGTAAATTATATCCACAGCATTCCTCTGGTCCACTAATTTTGTCACTTGGTCAAAGAATGCAATAAGGTTTGTCTGACATGATCTGTTTTTGACAAACCCGTGTTGGCTTTTAGTAATGACTTGGTTTGCCTGTAGGTGTTCGCTGATTCGTTGTTTGATTATCTTTTCCAGAATCTTCCCAGGTATTGAGGTCAGGCTGATAGGTCTGTAATTTCCTGGATCCATTTTTTCCCTTTTTTGAAGATGGGAACTACATCAGCTCTTTTCCAGTCCTCTGGTAGTTCCCCAGTGCTCCAGGATCTTTGAAAAATATAGTTCAGTGGTTCTGAGATCACATCTGCCAGTTCCTTGAGAACCTTGGGGTGTAATCCATCTGGTCCTGGTGATTTGAACTCATCTAGGCTGGACAGGTGCTCACTTACCATTTTCTTGCCTATCTTAACTTGTGTTTCTAATCTGTTTTTTATGGTACTATTTTTGATAGGTTGGACTGTTTTTTTTCCCTTTGTGTAAAGACAGATGCAAAAAACGAGTTAAATAGTTCTGCTTTCTCCCTGTTGCTTGTCACCTTCTTGCCACTTTCATCCACTAATGGACCAATCGTTTCCTTCACTTTTTTCTTGTTACTGGGTAGGGCAGCAATGAAAGCCTTGGAAAAGATATTCAGATGCCATGACATGTTTATACCTACAAAAATCAGAACTGTGCAATCAATTGTTTTTTCTAGGACACACTTTGGAAGTGAAAATTGGACTTTGAAGAAGCAAACAAACATTTTTGAAATTTGGTGTTGGACTCTGGAGAATATCGCAGATAATCAAGAAAACAAATGGATCATATAAATCAGTTCAGATTTCTTACTCAATACCCAAATGAACAGATTCATTTGGACATATTGTGCAAAGACAAAGGTCTCTTGACAAGTCCATAAAGTTGGGAAAGGAGGAAAGAAAGACAAAAAGAAAACAGCCAGCAACAAGTTGAAAGACTTAATTACAGCAATGAAGGCTGTACCATTGGAAAACCTCAGGAATAGGTTGAGGACAAATCATCTTGGGGAAAAAACTATCTTATGATTTTTAAGAGTTGATGCCAACTTGCTGGTACATAAGCAATCAATTTAATGATTAACAGCTGCTTTAGAACAGACTTCTCTAACTAGGGATTTACTCTGTCTATGAACTTCCAGAATTCATAGCCACTATGACCATTTCTGAAAATTTTGGAATATTCCAAAAGCAGGTTCATGGAATGTTAAAGGATGTCCCAAAAGTGATGTGAAATGTCTGGAGGAAATAATACACAGACCATAGCATGTATTAATTCCATAGTTCAAAGTGTTCTGTCACGGTGAAAATCAGAAATGTTTAATGGGTCCACTAGTTTTAATAAGGCCATTTAAAAAAAAATAGATCAATGTGCAGGTAATACTAAATCTGATTCATCCTTGATGCAGGGAATGGATTAGATGGATCTTCTGTTTTCCCTATGTCAAAAATCTATATTGGATATTTGAAATTGCAAATAATATGTATTAATATGTAGTGCCTTACATTTAAATTCCCAATACTCTATAAAAGTACTGTATTTCATTAAAAGAAATCTCAAAATGTAAGTAAAGCAATACAGCAAACATTAAACTATTATTGATTAATTAATTAAATTATTAGTTGTAATTCTAATTCTATTCTCCCACTGGAGTTCAACAAACATTTTTTTGGAATCAAGTTTTTGTTGTGGCTTTTGTAAGATATAAAGTACGTACTATACATACACAAACAAACTCTCACACAAAAACACAGTTGTTATAGCAGTAAATTATAGCAATATTTCTACAAAAGTAATAAAAACCATAAAATGTGGTTTTAAAAGTTGAAAAAAGACAAAATATATTATCATTATGCAATCATCTGCCATGTTCTACTAGTATATCTTTATGCATATTAAATGGGAACCATAAAATTCATCAATTGATCCCTTAATGTTGATAGGCCTTGCAATTTCACACATATTTTAATGCCGTTTGTTGCAGATGTCTGAAAGAGCCATTGTGAGAAAATATAATTAAAGAAAGAGGTTGAATTGCATACTGTAAAATATTAGTAATAATGTTCTTTTTACATGCTCAGATATGTTTAATATTAGTGGGATACAAACAGTGATGGGATTCAAATATGTGAATAACCGGTTCTCTGTGTGGATGCCGCTTCCGGAAGTCCATTCTGGGCCTGGGCAACAAAAAATTAGCTAACGGTTCTGCTGAAATGGTGCAAACCAGCTGAAACCCACCACTGGATTCAAAGCATTTTTGGGTTAAACTACCAAATTCCAAAAGGAATTGTATAGTTCCTTATTTTTGTTTTTAATTGCTTCAGTGATCTGAAAATCTGTTCTGGCATTTGGATTTCATTTTTTCTAACACGTGTGATTTTATTTGTTTCAAAGAATTTGATCTTACTATGTTATCTGATACTCAGTGCAAATGTTTAAAAAAATGTATACTTTACTGATATTTCTAGTGGCAATACTCTTGTTATTTCAATGTGATATATTTTGATTTCTACATATTAATTGTAGAGGTTTAGAGCACATTATGAACTAACCTGTTTTTCTTATTCCTGTTTATTGAATATAGAAGTGATGCATGGGAGGGGGGTAGGAACTTTCATTTAGCTGCAAAGCTTTTTTCACTGTGAAAAGTTCAGGCTTTTGGTTCCGATCCCAGAGGCATATACTACCCACTCAAGGTCAGGTCTTGCAGTCTCCTGACCATAGCAGGGCCATAAAGTCATGGTGGCAGGTTTTGATAAAAAACTTGTGGTTGTTGTTGTCTGTTGGAAGCTTCTGCATACAACCTAGCATTGGGTACTGTGGAAATTGGCCACCCATTGGGGTATCTCTGCTGTCATAATTAAGGAGCTTCTGCAGCTCATAAGAGGTTTGGGTATCATCTTGCTTGATATGTATATTTTTGTTAAGCTTTTCAATCTGTTTGCTTGAGATAATAATAATAATGCTTAAAATCTATTTATTTATTGCTATGCTTATTGCCTCTGGACCCAAAAGAACGAATTGCCTGGGCATCTGATCACTGCTCTCACACTTGAAAAAAGAATATTATATGCTCTACACATATAACATTTCATTCTCTGATTTCATATCTCGATCTTATTCCTCGTATGTATTATGTTCAGCATATCAGGAACTCACGCATACTATACTATACTATCCTACGCTACACTGCACTTTATTGTAATGTTTCAAAACACAATTTAATTTGCTGCTTGCAAAAATCACATTTCTGAGTGTACATATTTTGTCAAAAAAAATCAAAACTATTTTATGGGCAATATTCTTTAATTACTTCAGTTAATCACAGATATTTTAGTAGCCAATTCTACAGATGATGGCACACATGCAGTACATGCTTCCTGTAGTATCACTTATTAGTAACATGAGTGGTGGTGGTTAGAATGCAGTATTGCAGGCTATTCAGCTCACTGCCAGTTCAGTCCTGATCAGCTGAAGGTTGACTCAGTCTTCCATCTTTTCCAAGATCAGTAAAATCAGGACCCAGATTGTTGGGGTTAATATGCTGACTCTGTAACCTGCTTAGGGAGGGCTGTAAAGCACTATAAAGCAGTATATACATCTAAGTGCTATTACAAGTGCTATTAGCAGAAGCCCAAGTGAATGTCCAATAGAGACCTATATGGTTAATCCTGGTCAATTGCCACGTCAAAATTGTACATGGGCAGTTAAAAAAAAGATTTCAATGGTTCCTCAATGGATTTAATGTTTTTCACTTATTTCTGGAAAAAAATAGTATAAATGTGTGGGAATAAGTCAGTGGAACTCACAATAAAACAAATATACACCAATCAGAAAAGATGAAAATGAATTCCACTGAAATAAACTGCAGCTTTCATTTAAGGCTGAAGGCAAGAGATGTGAGAGGAAGCACTTAGCAATTTCTGCCCCACAAATTAAGGAAGTTTCTGAATTTATCAGATATTTTCGGACAGGTAGCTTTAGTAGCATTGATTAAGAGTCATTGCCCAGTAATTCCATTTTCTTCCCTACGAGGATTCTGTGCCAATTCAAAAGCAGATCTCTGTGTTTTTGTAAGATTGCTGACTTTGCAAGCTTAGCTTATTTATTTCTGCCTCAGCTTGATCTATTTGAAGCTACAGAAAAGCTAATATTTTATTTGATATGTTGTGGCTGTCTGAAGCTTGTAGGGTAATCCTTTTTCCCATTTGCAGGAATTCTTTCTTCATCTAGTCTCCTGCCTCTTACGTTTAGCCATTCCAGCTCAGGTTTTTTTTAAGTGAAATATGCTTTGACTGCTTTTCTTCTGCTCCCCTTTAGGAACCATTGAATTCCCCCACACACATAATTAGACCAATAAAAATAATGTGTGGGGTTAAATCAATATATTATTTTTCCTTTGGTGTGGAGTAGGAGTAGGAGAAGTTCAAAAGTGATATTAGAAAGGATTACTTCACAGAAAGAGTAGTGGAAGCTTGGAATCAACGTCCAGCAGAGGCCAATCTAAATTCAGAGTAACTGAATTTAAACATGCCTGGGATGAACATATGTCCATCATCCAAAGAAATTTAAAAAATCATCAACATGAGTTTAAAGATGCTTGAGATGGACATATGTCCATCATCTGAAGAAATTAAAAAATAAAATAAATAAAAATAATAAAAAACAAAAAACAAAAAAAAACTCAAAGAATAATCTCGATGGACCACTAGATCTTTTTCTGCCACCAGTTTTCTACGTTTCTATGATTTTAACAACTCTAGGACTTTTAAGAGCTCAAAACAGAATAGTGTTTAAGCAATGAAGGCAGCAGAAATTAAGACTGGCAATTTGAAAACAAAAATTCAAACTGCTTTTGAGGGATTGAGGAATGAAAACTTGGGCAATGTGCGAATGCTCTATATTTCCTTGAGAGTAGAAATAATTGTTTTCTAATATAATTTCTTTCACAGGTTCACAACTTTATTCTTAATAATTTGATAGGTATATATAATTACTCCTACATAATATTATTTATGTATGAATTCTGTAAGCACTCAACTGGTTATATACTGCATACATTATCTTCCAAATAATCCTTAATCATCTCTGTAAAATCAGGCATCATTATTCTATTCCTATACAGATTAGGAGGGAGAATGTTAAGGCTTAGAGACAGTAACTTGCCTGAAGTCCCTCCTGGCTAAATTGAAATTTGAAGCAGATATTTGTAGTTCACAGCTCAGCCTCTTAATCAGTCTACTGCAGAAGCTCAGTATAATTATCAACTAAATGCTTGAGGCCAGTAAAACTAGGCTGTGTAATGAGGCCTCTTATACACAGAGGTTCAAGAAATGCTACTAAGGCAATAAGCTACCCAAAGAACTGAGACATCCTCTAGTATTTTACAACCATGTTTCTAATCAGTTGTGAATTAGTTTTGGGTTCATTCCTATCCATGACTCATTTTTTTCAACTTAGAAACAGTAGATGAATCACATCAAATCAATCAAATCTGTACTATGGTCACAGACCAGCATAAGAGTTGAATGTTTTATCTACAAGCCAAGAGAACTTACAAATCACGTGAAAAGTCTCCATTGAGGATGTCTATGGAGATTCTCAGTGAGCTGAAGAAACTTCTTAGATGAGAAGTGAAATGTCTTCAAAGAAAAACAAAGTCCAATTGCCTCTTGAAAAAAAGCACCTTTGGGGCAACCATGACCTGAATGACTGAGAATCTCCATAGACATTTAGCTATGTACTTTGGGATGAACATCCTTTGAATGGTGTGGGAGTATGTACAGATTTCCAGAAAAATTGCAGACTACAGGAACTATTTGTGCTTCAGTTTGAGATGCAAACAACACAGACTCACTCGTTCAACAGTGAAGGGACATAGGGCAGAAAACATCCTGCAAAAAGCATAGCTCCAACTTCTCAATAACTCAGGTGACCCTGAAGACACATATTAAATTCCAAGTGGCCTCAATGACTCTCTAAAAGAATGCAAATGGCCAGCTGTCTGCAAGAATATAAATCCTTTCATTCCCCATCATCCAGTCAGAGCTGAAGAACTTATTGGATGAGAAGCGAAAAATCTTCAAAGAAAAACAAGAAAGTCTAGTTGCCTCTTGAAAAAAGCACCGTTGGGATGTCCATTGAGGAACATCTAGTATATGTCACATATACTAGATGTTGGATATAGGGGGAGAAAAGTTATTCCCCTAGAATATTTGAGAAATTTCTCCCATTTCCACTGAAGGGGAAAATAGTGAAACAGATCATGGAGGCTCAGAAGGAAGGGACAGAGCCTAAGTACACAAAATGTCTTGTGACACAAGACTTTTTGCAGACAGATCAGGTCAGGTCAACAATAACTTTTCTATCTATTGCTATCAACACCTCTTCTGTATTAAAGACATTTGAATGGTTCGTATTTATACGAAAGCAGCCAATGCTAGCATCCTAACTCTAATTTGTTAAAATCACTTTTTAGGATTTTTTTTTCCCCCACTGGGCAAATTTTCAACCCAATTTTTAAATTAAAAATCCAACTGAAAATTTGCCAAAAGAGGGCGGAAATTTTGATTGACATTTAAAGCTATATGAGGTACCCGAGAGTTGGCTTGTTGCACTGAATACCATAAAAGCATGGTGTGTTTTGAGGAGATCTAGTCTTTTTAAAGGGGGTTTTAAAATGCTTTTTTTATGAAATAATTCTTCAAGAGTTATAGATTGAGTCAATCAGATTGTCAGAAAAAGGGGAGGAGGGGGGGCTAAAGCATGGCTAAAAAAGCATGGCTGAATCAGCAACAATGACATTTTCTTTCTTCTTCCCTCCCTTATATCTTATTCTCAGTGGGATTTGACTACATGGGCTCAGAGACTTATTATCTTTATATAAAAGAGATAGCTTGGAGGCACAATACAAATTCAACTTCCATATCATTTTAACTTGCATTTTTCATTTAGCTATCATTCAGTGTACAAATGGCAACACTGTGTTATGTATGTTTACATCTAGACCCCTTGATCTGCAGAAGTTTAAAAAATGGTAAAGAGTATATATCAAAAATATGTTTGTTTGTTTGTTTATTTATTTATCAAATTTATATAGCCACCCGTTTCACTGAAACCCTAAACCTTACCCAAGTGAAAATAAGGCTAAAACTACCTCTAAACCTGAAAACTCACATCAAATCTCGAATTCAATTTTTTTTCATAGAGAAAAGCCCTAAGCCTAAGATTATCTTACACCAATACCAGTATTTACAATACTGACCCTGAAAACTCTCTTGCAGATGAAATTTAAACTTAGATAGAAGTGCTACTAATTATAACAACACATCCTAAATTTCATCCTATCATTAATTTAATCATAGTGGAAAAGAAAAGCCTAACCTTAAATGTAATGTCATCCTGCTGGCAAAATGCATATTTGTCACTTCCATGACACTAGTACTCTCTCAGACCTCCTGTAAGGAACAAATTTCAAATCTGTATCTAAATAGGAGACAAAAGCCTTATGTATGCTGCTTTAAATTCTTGATTGACACTTTTTCTGAAGAAAATTCACATAGATTGTGGATATTTTAAATATATATACATATTTTGCAAAGTGAAATTTCCTTCCTTCCTTCCTTCCTTCCTTCCTTCCTTCCTTCCTTCCTTCCTTCCTTCCTTCCTTCCTTCCTTCCTTCCTTCCTTCCTTCCTTCCTTCCTAATCTAATCTAATCTAATCTAATCTAATCTAATCATAAAGCAAAATCTGTGGTCACATTTCAGAAAAGCATTTCACTCATCCCCTGCAATATTGGCTTTTATATTTCCATCTCATTTCCACAGTGGTGTGTAGGTTTTGTTTAGGTGATGTTTTAAAGCTTACTGCTTGCAGGAAGGAGAGCTGACAGAAAAACACTGTCCAATGCTTTAGATTCAGTTCAAAAAAAAAGTGTTGCAGCTAGATAGAGGGCACTTTTGCATTCTGCAAAACACCTTTTTAGAAACACATCTAAAGAGATCCACTGACTTATTATTCAGTTTCTATAACATCATAGGAGATTAGTTGAGCAAACTGAGAAGGACCTCTAAACAAAGTAGTTATCTCTAGGATGACCTCATTGATTTCTCCTTGAAATTCTGACTCACCATTTTGTATCCTACACTCAGTGTATGTTTAAAGATAATGTACTCAGCCAGACCTAAAACAAGATCTTGAGTGAAGTGCTTTATTCATTGAACCACACTATAATTCATATATTTATCAATTTCTAGTTTACCTTATTATTAAAATTGAGAATTTTTGATTGACAACATATATGGCAGCAAAGAGAAGATATCTATTATGCTCCATGATGTGGGCTCTAAGTAAAATACAGGAGGTTTGCATACTGCTAAACAGACCAGATAGAGGAAGGAAGGAAGGAAGGAAGGAAGGAAGGAAGGAAGGAAGGAAGGAAGGAAGGAAGGAAGGAAGGAAGGAAGGAAGGAAGGAAGGAAGGAAGGAAGGAAGGAAGGAAGGAAGACTTCACCTGATGGGAATATAAACAATATGACCATAGTTAAGAGTTACTAAAATTTTTGGCAAGTTAGTAGCAGACTACAGAGAAAAAAATCTAATTTAAAATTATCCAAATTCAATATTAAATGTTAAATTAAAATATTAAGGGAAAAGTAACCATCAGGTCACTGATTGGCTAAAAGTTTGAATGTTTACAAATAACTAAGATTTGAATTTAAGATATTGTTATGAGTTGAGACAAAGGTTAAGTAAAACTTAGAAGTATAAATACTAATAATTAAATTTGTATATGGGTTTGCGGTACAAATGCTGGTGGTTTATTTTATTTTTATTTTTTTCTGGAAAGGAAGAAGGAAGGAAGTAGAAAGAAGAAAAGAAAAAAAATTATTAGCCCCAAATATGAGATAGGAGACTTAGAAATTGGGATCATTTAAAATCTGGAAATGATAAAGATTAAACGTTAAACTTAAATATCAATGGGAAATTAAAGTTAAGAAAAACTTACTAGGTTATTGTCTAAAAGATGGAATGTCAAATTAATTAAGATATGTATAGACTGAAGATTATTGATGAATACTAGAAAGGTGTTTTTTGTTTGATTGATAGAATAAGGAATGTATTGGTTCGAATATGACAGTAGATATTATGGGGGAAAGAGAGGGAATTAGTTGTTGTATTCAAATGTAATGGAATTACTGTGCTCAGCCACCACACTACTTTTCAAGTATGTAAATGTAATATTGGAAAATTAATAAAAAATTTGGAATGAAAAACAAAACAAAACAAAGGTTTCTTTAAGAGATGTATATGTCTGCTCATTCATGAGTTTTTGGAATTTCTCCTGGGGAAAGAAGCTACAAGTATATTATAAATTAGCTCCAAAATGTTATGATAAATGGAAATAAGGGTATCTAGGATTTTTGGTCATAAGTGACACTGGAGAGTGTTAGCATTATCATAGACAAATTGGGATTTTCCTACTTATAATCTGATAATAATCTATTTCTTAATATTTGCACATGTACATGCACATTTATTAAGGCAAAAATAAGACCCAAACTTTAAATAGTCAAAGTAGATGAAAAAATTATTAGCAATCCTCTTCATCATAAGCACATCACTGCTTAGTCCTTACTGGTTTTGGATTAAATGTGTAGACCATAAAGCAAATATTAGGAAGCAAATGTAGTTTCCTATGAATCAAGCTTGACTTCATAGGTAAGAATATAGCTATCCAGAATCAATTCTCAGACTGAGATGAGTGGCATAATAAACAAACAAACAAACAAATAAATAAATAATTGTTTTCCAGACAATAAGAGGGATATAGTAAGTCCCTGCATAGTTTTCTAATGTGTGTTTAATTTCTCAGTCTAGCCTACTGCAAAATATACACGTATCTTATAGTAGGGGAGTACAGAAAGATTTTAAACATTGTCAATGAGCATCTAGAAGTACTGTGGCAATGAATGAGAATTTCAGGGATTTATCTTCTGATCTACAGAACTTATAGAAAAGGAAGAACTTTGGGGCTAGGGAAGTTGCTTGAAAAACATACCCTTTGTGTTGGTGCTCAAGAAGTTGTTCAGAATGAGTTGCTACAACACTGAAAATTGTGTTCATATCAAACCTGGATTAACCATTATGCAAAATAAATACATTCTTAAGACATCTTTTTTTTTGTTCCTAGCTATGATGCCCTTAACTTACTTTGCCTTATAATCTTTGGAAGGGTAATTAAAATTGTTTTCAATAAAACTTTACATATGCCTTTCCCTTATAATAATTTATTAAAAATGCATTAAATAGTGTTGAAAAGTTGCATTTTTTTCTGTTGACCTAGTTATAATTAAATAATTGGCTTATAATGCTTACTGCTACTTAGTATTAAATAATTTTTAAAAAGCTTATATTATATATAGTTTTGGGGTCTGGCCTGGAATAAAACTGAATTTTTAATCTTATTTTACCTCCAGCACTTTTTGAGTTTTAAGGTCTTGTCAGTTAAGCTATGGAAGGGCCTGGAAAACAATTGTTGGGTTGTGCTTGAGGCATCAGTTGGCCTTTATCTGGCCCTGGTCCATGTGAAAGATAGCAGGCAGGATTATTATGATAGAACAAAAAGAACAGATCAAAAGACATTTCTAGGCTTAGCTTTTTATTACTACCACAGTATGATAGGGTACTTTTTAACTGGATGGCAATTGACACACAAAAGAAGACTGTTGAAAATTTTATGCTTTTTAATGTATTCAGTGATTGTTATTTACAGTATTTACTTATACTACAGTCTCAATGTTCACCCGGTACCATGAGTCCTCTGAAGACTTCTTCTCAGAGACTATCCCCCTCTAGCTCTCCTGATTCCACTAGCTTTCTCTCCATCTTCCTCCTCCATATTTAGGCTTGAGAAGAGACTGAAAAGGCAACAATGGGCTGGAATTTACATAATTTATTCAGCGTGGCTTGACTTTCCCCTGCTCAGCTGAACACCTACTGCTTCTCCATTGGGGAGACAACCTGTCTCAGAGAATCTTCTGCCCAGTCCCGCAGAAACCAAACTTATCCACTATAACATTTATTTGTTTGTTTGTTTTATTTTATGCCATCCAACTCCTATAAGGTGACTCTGGGCAGCTTTTCTCTTCTTTCCTTTCTCTGGGGTTTTGAGTGAAGTGCTACCTGCAGCCAACTGGATCCCTTCTTCCTATTCTTGGGCCTTGGGTAGTGTTCTTTTCCCTCTTGTTCTTCCCTTTTCAGGGAAATCAGTCCTGAACCTTTCTTTTCCCTTCCTATAATGGTTATGTGGGGATGACCTTGGGAGACTGGGCAAAGAAATGCTGCCAAGGGATTGTCAGATAAGAGAAAGCAGAGCACACAGCTGTATAATGGGCAAGGCAGGAGGCTCAAAAGACACTCTCCCTTTTCAGTTTCCAGCTGTAAAGAAGACCGAGGGAGAAATGTATTTTCAGACTTACAAGATTTGGTTAATAGTTGCCTAAAAAGACTAGCCATCAGAGGTTTGTGATAAAAATAGGCCATCTTTTAAGGATCCCAAACAATTGAAATAAGACATGCAAAAAAGTATAGTGATGACCAAAGTATCAAGAGTATCAACTATTCCACAAACAAAGAATTATATAAGTAAGAGGAGAGAAGACACATGTGTATAACAAAGATGTCATGAATAATTAATTTTTGACTGTGTATATGAAGGGGGCATGAAGGTAGTTGGTCCTCAGCTTGGAAACAGTGGCATCTTTTCATATGTATAACAAGTCTCCACTGCCCACATTTATGTAGCATCATATAATAGTATGTAGATTATAGTATAACAGTATAAAGATTGCTCAGTTTTGTTTGTTTGATCATATCTGTGGGATGTGCTTCTTCATACTTCTCCAAGACATGCCTACTATTGCTCATAGTTTCATTTGAAACACAACACCCAGCATCTTTGCAAACAATGGCAAGAATGACTACAAAATCCTGTCACAGCTTTCACTGGGATTCTAATAAAACCTAAATTGAGTACATAGGTTAATAGTCACAGGATACATAAAATCAATATCTACTAAGTGGGTCACTCAAAGTTTAAATCACATATGGCCACAAGAGTTACCAATATCAACTCGGTGTTATGGCAGTGCAAAAAAAAAAAAAGCACCATGCTACCAATTACATCATAATACATAATACATGATAATGTTATTAGTGTTGCCATACAGGATGCTGTCATCACAGGAAGGGCACTATGCTTGTATTTGTAGCTATGAACTTACTTCCCTTATGCCATATATATCCCTCCTCCTCTGTTCCGTATAGTTCTCTGTCCCAGGAATAGGGAAGAGGCTAAATGTGACTATAGCTACCTATCTTGGTGCTTGAGTGCATTCTTTTTATAATTTAAGAACCAAGAATGAAATGGGAGGCAAAAGAAAGTGAGGTTTCTCAATTCATTAAGACTTTGGTGCTTCTCTCTCTTTCTTTGTTTCAGACCACAGACTTTTAATTATCATATATGCCAGATTGAGATATCCTAACAAATTAAACATGCAAGATATACATGAAGACCTAAATAAGCAAACCTAAAAGTAGATTCCTATCCAGAAATTCTCCTAATATTCTGTGACCAAAGCTGCTCTTATTAAGTCAAAGGAACTTTTCTTCAGAACTGAAATGTATAGAATTGTGCTACATTATTTGCTTTTTTCCTATTTCTCCAGACATTCTTCAAACTAAGATCACCAGTCTTAAGATTTCATTATGCATACATTATAATTACGCATCATATAAATCAGCTAACCTCCCAAAAACATGAAATATGGAGATTCTTCCAGTTCAGGCATTTTCCATTGCAAATGATACAGTTCTGTGTCTTGACCTAACCATCCATTAGCAGCTCTAATGATAATTATTCCGTTCATATAGGTTTTGACAGGAAGACAAAGCTCTGATCACAAAATCCTCATTTATTGGGAGAAAAATTGGGCCCTCAAAGGCAGCTTGTTGGCTGAATTGAGCAAGAGAAAAGCTTCTGTTTAATCAGTTTTGCCCTTATTACGACAGTGAAAATTATTATAGTTACCTGTAGGGGACATGAGGATAATATACCAAGCCAAGAAAATAAATTAAAAACAAGTTGAAGAACAAAGAAAGATAATGATCCATTTTGACTTATAATCAATGAAGTTTTCAATTACTTATCTAAATTATAAAATTACTAAATTATCATTAAAAACAACACGAATAAAAGATAAACACTTTACATATTTTCAACTTGTAAATTTGAACATATT
This sequence comes from Azemiops feae, assembly GCA_023970755.1. Lineage (NCBI taxonomy): Eukaryota > Metazoa > Chordata > Lepidosauria > Squamata > Viperidae > Azemiops > Azemiops feae. The sequence continues at coordinate 244,811 of JALGBA010001950.1, forward strand.
TTGACAAAATGCTTTAATGTGATTATGAACATCAAGGTTATCACTTCATATATATTTTTCTTATATGAAGTCTCACCTCAGCATTTTAGTAAAAATATCATTTGCCAAACAGATACTGTTCATATCATTTTCAGACAGAATAAAATGCTTGAAGCTGTAATCTCTCATTGCTGAATGCATAATATGGTTTTCATTATTTTTAAAACTGGTATCTTCTAACTGGATGATTTAAAAATACAACTGGGATCAATCTATTGTTAAAATATATTTCAGATAAATCTACAAGGATTACTTAAATTACATATGTAAAAGGATTTTGAATACATTATCAAATTGTGAAAGATACCTTGAGATTTATACAAAGAAAACATTTTAAAACTGAAGGTAACAATTTAATATCTAGCAAACTAGAATGCTCTTGAAAATGTTTGCTCTAAGTATAAAATTCCTTTTATTATATTGCCAGTCTTTTTATTATGTTTGGTCTAGAGCACGGGTCGGCAACCCGCGGCTCCGGAGCCGCATGCGGCTCTTTGAGCCATCACCTGCGGCTCCGGAGCCTCCTCCGCCATTTGGGGGAGCGCATGCGCGCATGCGCAGGGCGGGTGCGCATGCGCGGGCGGGTGCGCGGGCGGGTGCACCCAGCCCCAAGGATAGAGCCACATGAACTCCTAGATGGAGAATAAGCTGTGAATGATCATAGCAAAGTACAGAATTACCTCTTTTAGACTGAGTACCCTGATTATTAAGTTAAGTGACTCACCACTATTCTCCATCACCTGAACATAATGGTTATTATGAGCAAAGACTAATTGGTCTGAATAATAGATTGGGAACTAGCATGTAAGGGAATGGAAAATTAAGTTCATGAATTTATATGTGCCCTTTTGAGAGTAACATGGACTTCACTGTCATTTGGCATGAATTAGATTGGAATTAAAGGAGCATGATGACTCAGCAGTTAAAGATGCTGAGTTTACCGGCTGGAAAGCTGACAGACTGGGTTCAAGACTTGAGCACCATGCAATGGGGTGAGCTCCCATTCCTGCCCCAGCTCCTGCCCACCTAGCAGCTTGAAAGCATGAAAACTAAATAGATAAAAGTGAATAGATAAATAGGTACCATTTTGGTAGGAAGGTAACAATGTTCCATGACCCTCTGATGTATAGCCATTCTGGTCACATGACCATGGAAAATATCTTCAGACAATGCTGGCTCCTTCAGCCAAGAAATGGAGGTAAGTGCACCCTAGAGTCAGTCACGACTGGACAGGGAAATCTTTACCATTATCTTAGATTTGAAATTAGCAGTTAAGTTTGGATAGTTTATAAGTATATAGATTTAATTCAAAGTTCATGAAGTGAGCAGTGAATCTAGTTTGAATAATAAACTATGACTGCCTTTATTGAAATCATAATTAATTTACAAAAAAAATCCAAAATAAATAACATCCTAAATGTAGAAAATGGTCTGTCAAGATAACTAGATAGACCATAATTTAAATGTGTACTGGAAGGCACAAACTGAGAATCATTCATCCTTTAAATATGAGGGGTAATGTCACTCCGGTAAAATAAACTGAAATACTATTCAGTGGGATGGAACCTGAAATGCAACAGAGCATTAAAATGCCTTGCTGAAATAATGGACAGCTAGATGGATATCATTAGCGAATCCACTGCTGTAAGAATAGAAGCTAAAACGATTAGGAGCAACATAGACAGATATGCACTAGGTTCTTTTTAATGTAATAAAATAAAAATTATAGATGATTGGATAAAATCAGATTGCCATCATAGCAGAAAACATGACTTGCATGGGTTAGAAGGACTTGTCATTTCTTCCCCTTTCCTTTGGATAGTTCACAAAAAAGCTACAGTTAGGTCCCATAATTCCAAGCCTGTTTTTGTTCTGACTTCTCTCCCATGCTTTTTGTTGACCTATTTTTTTTAAAAAAAATCTATTTCAAGAGGTTAATTTGGTGATATGGAACACCTCTTTAAATCAAAAGTGAAACACCTACATTGCAAGAGGGAGGAAACAGAGATATTCATATTATTAACTAAATTTTAGAATTTTATATATGACCAAATTTGAACTGTATATATAACCGTTTAAATCTCAAAAGAAACTATCTGGGGGAATTTATAGAAGAAAATTTCTCCCATTTAAAAAGATAGATGTAACGAAAGTTTTCCTTTTATTGTTGTTGTTGTTGGTTTTACTTTTTTTCTTCTGTTGCTCATAATCCAGCAACCCTCTTTGGAGGATAATGCAGCTTTCTACTTCTGTTTACAGGTCTTTGTAATTTGTAATTTTCCCCAGTTCTGTTCTACTATTCTCCAAGTATTACAAAATCCACTACCCAGACATTTTGTCTTTTTTATCAACAATTTTTAAATCTGGGGTGTTGTGTGGCAGATGCTTGTCTGCTTGGATTCTGAATTTCCAGAGCCCCTTAGTTTCCTCATTTCCTATTATTTTGTCTATTTTGTGGCCTCCTAGTTAGCTGTACTATTTTCCAGCCTTATCTGCCATTTTAGTGCTGCACTGTTTGACTTTTCTTCTTCTTTGTTTATTTTTGCATTCTAGGTATTTAGTTATAACTGCAACCATGCTATACGTTAGTTGATGTGGGGTTTTTTTGCATTTTTTAATTTGCCTATTTTTTAGTCCCAGCAGTTCTTGCTTGTAGGCAAATGGTATTTCTTGCAGATATTCCAATACACCACTGTTGCTACTCTGTGATGCCATTGTTTGTACTCTGTGTGATCTCCTTGCAACAGCTAATAATAGGTAGTCCTCAACTTACAACAGTGACTGTTCAAAGTTACAACAGCATTGGAAAAAACTGACCATTTTTTCATACATATGACTATTGAATAATCCCCATGGACACATGATCAAAATTCAGGCACTTGGCAACTGACTCATATTTATGATGGCTGCAGTGTCCTGGGATCAGATGATCGCTTTTTGCGTCCTTCTGACAAGCAAAGTCAATGGCAAGCCAGATTGACTTAACAACCTTGTTACTAATTTAATATCTGCAGTGATTCACTTAACAGCTGTGACAAGAAAGATCATAACATGGGGCAAAACTCAATTAACAACTGTGTCACTTAGCAACAGAAATTTTGGGCTCAATTGTGGTCCTAAGTCAAGGACTACGACAACAGGCAGCAAGTGCTACCTGTGCAAAGAAGCTGAAGAAAGAGTGGACTATCTATAGGTAATCCACTGTTTCTTCAGCTTCTTTGCAGAGGTGCTACTGTTGCTACTTCTCAATTCATTTTGTCTTTCTTAAAGGCCAATTTGGTCTCTCCACTAAGAATGAAAATGGAAGAAGGTTTTGGTGATGAATATATAAGCCTTTATAGTATACTAGCTTCAACACATCATCTTCACTGTCCTTTAGATATTCTTCCAATGTCCTTTTTTCTTCAACTGTCTGTGTATTTGCATTGTTCCACATCCACCTATTTTCCTGGTACATAGAGTCTGTTAACACTTCTGCACGGATGTTATTATTTATGCAGTCATCAAGTAAGGTAAGGTAACTTCTGTTACAAATTCAGTAAAAACAATCAGAATGTAAAATGTATAAAAATTAAATGATGCTGTCAGAAAGTATATAAAAATGTAACCATCTTTTGATCATAAAATACCTTGGTCCTTGGGCTGCTTGTTTTCAAAACCTCCTCTCTAAGGAACAACAGAGAAGTGTCTGAATAGAATATGGAGGAAACAGATTTTTTTTCCAACCTATCAGAAATGCAGAAAAAAAAATCATTAGGAATTTTCAAAGTAGACTCATTCATACGCTTCTATTACAGTGAAGGATTTTGTGTGCACACAACCTCATTAAACCTTTATAGAATAAATATTTGACTGCCATTCTGTACAACCAACATCTTTTGGGAATTTTAATGTTGGCATGGGACAGAACCAAGTCATTTACTCTAATTTAGCCATATTTTGTTCTTGAAAATGCCACCAGTGCTGTGAGATGGGACTGTTGCTCCAGCAATGGTGAACAATTTAATTTGGCTATTGAAACCTAAATAAATACTTTTAATGAGCCAAACTGGCTTGCATTCTTACAGAATTGTGATTATTTTTGTGTGTATTTTCATTACACTAGAGAAAGGCTGCCCCTTCCATGTTGTCATGGCAACAGGGCATCGAAAATATAAATGCTTGCAGTTCTGTCTTCCCATTATCAGATAGATGCAGACTGACAAACTCTAGGGCACATCAAGACAAAGAAGCGGCAAAAGAACTCCATTGTGCGGTACAGAATGCATCATGGTGGTCAACTGGTAATTATCCCCAAATTGCTACATGGATAGAAATGTCATAATGCCAATTCAAACATCAAAATCCCTACGTGAATGTCACCCTAGTGCTTTGGTATGAAAATGACCTGAAATACTTCATGCTTGCACAAATTAGCATATACAGCAAGCTGTCAGCATGGGTGGACACTGCAAACAATTACACAGAATGTGACAGATGATAATCACACATAGAGCTGTGTGTAAATGGCCTTTAGAAATTCTCCATTCTAATTTATCTTAGGATAAATTCTTCAAGAATTTCTGATGGGAAGAGATATTGTGCCAGTTGCTGTTGCTAAAGGAAACTTGACCATAGTGCTCCAGATTTAGTCAACATTTTTGGGTCTTTTATCTGTGTACATGAAGGGAAAGGGCAGCCATCAATAAACTTGCACAAAGAGAGAAAATAACAAAGAGAATTTTGAAATTCTCTTTTTTCCCCCTCCTATATGAGCTAGGAAGAAAAAAAAAACTCAGTCCCCCACTGCTGCCAATTCAAACCACAGTTCTGCAAATGGTGGTGAGGATGGATGTGATAAATACAGTACATTAATCTGGAAGGTCATGATAGAATTGGAAAAGAAATCAATCTGATGCATACTGGCAGGAGATTTGCTATGAAAAACCTTAACTTGGTGCTTAAAAACTGGTCCCACAAGTCAATAATTGGAAGGCGATAGGAAGTGAGAAAAAGGGATCCTTGGAGATGTTAAGGCAAAGAGAGGAAAATAAATCACAAGATGAGATAAGATACAGCAGCTGCTGGAAGATAGCTCACAAGAAAACAGAATTGGATCAGGAGTTTGTCCCAAATGGTGATTGGAAGAAACAAAACTCAGACTTTGGAAAGGTGTTAAAAATTATGGAGCAAGTCTCAGTCATAGACAGATGTACTCAGATACATATACGCGTAGGGGGAAAGAAAGAAAGAAACCAGAGGTTTAGCTTAAAAGCAATGTCTAGAAAAAAAAGAAAGAAAATGATGTGCCAGGGAAATTATCTAAATGTATAAAGACACTTCAAATGTATGTTGAAATATGAAGGGACATTTTATCATGCTTAGTGATCATGTAAAAAATAAAAAATAATTGGATCCAAATATATACTTTAATACAGAGAATTTTAAAGATCAATATTCATTTTTTTGCTTTTAGGATTAATGAATAAACAGTTAAGGAAAAAAAGCCATGGAAGATTATTGCAGTATATGATTACTGCAGCGAGATTGTATGCATTGAGATGGAAAGATTTGGCACACCCATTATGGAATAATGGTTGGTGAAGTTGACAGATTTTGCTAAAATTGCTAAGTTGACTTCTTTGATTAGAAAAAAAAATACATTATCTACATTTATTGAAGACTACAAACCTCTTATGGACTTTTTGCATAAAAAAATATATATCTTGTGACTTATGGTTTTGATGATTAGATATGATAGATAATAGAAAGAAGAGCCAAATGATGTAACTTTAGGAAGAGAGGTCAAAATATATTTATAACTGTTGACAAAAATATTGGAAGCCACGTCTTTATATTCTTTCTTTCTTTCTTTCTTTCTTTCTTTCTTTCTTTCTTTCTTTCTTTCTTTCTTTCTTTCTTTCTTTCTTTCTTT